>CM046882.1:17042595-17252542 GCA_025667525.1 Glebionis coronaria
AAATTGTCTCCAATAATAGCATTGTATTTATCGGACTATAATTTTTTAAACGGCAACTTTTTACAACCGACACAACTATCTCATAAAATCTATCTTAGATGTCTTCACCGAAACTTGACCCCAACCTTTATCGGACTATAATTGATGCGTCACGGGTTAAGAGTTGACATTTTTAGAGTTTTCACGAGTTGCTATCTTATACGAATTGTCACAATAATTATGTTGAGTCTCTTGAGTAACTTTCTAAAACTTGTATAAAGTTTTGAGTAACTTTCTAAAAAGCTTTTGCAAACGTAATGATCTTTCTCTTCGTATTAACCAAATATAAAAGTTTAGCACGGCGTAACTTTTAGGTTTGAAGAAAAGAACTAAAAGAATTTAAAGATGTAAAAATGTACGCATAAAATTATTACTTAAATTGTTAAGTTCATATATCCATTGATATATAACTACGTTTAATACACAAGTAGGCTTTCTTTATCAGTTTGTCACTAAGTTGGCATTGCAATCAGTTTTCATGCTGCAAATCAAGCTTATGGTTGGTTAATCATATGACCTCACTCAGCTCATTAAAGATTTCTTATAGCTTTTAAACGTTTCTAGAAGAGATTAAGTTTCCAAAGTTGAGCTATAAGCTAGCTTACAAAGTTGATTATCGTGTCTCTATCTTCAGGTTTTAAAAAATTGTTGTAGCGCTATATTAACGTCATGCGTCGACATTTTTAGAAGTATTTACAAATTCTTATCTCAGATTAATGTTAGTACGGGTTGAGTAACTTTTACAAAAACTTGTATGAAGTCTTGAGTTCCACATCGGCAAAATAATATAAAATTATGCTTCTTTATATATTATGGTGTATACAACAATCACAAGTTGCAATAAGTATTAAGTAGTGGCACATGAGTTTGCGAGATGGTATAACCATACCATCTCTGAATCAGACCGCCATCGATTCATACAAAATATTGACTTTTTGTTACTTAATCTTATGCTAGACGTGTATTTGTGCATAGTTGCTAAAATTGCTTAGCTTCAAATAGTTAACCTTTCGATTTGACGATGTTGAACTGAGGTTTCTTGTAGATTTTTCCCTGAATATACAGAAGAAAGAGTTTTGCTAACTAATGTCTACTTGGCAGATGTTAGTGTGTATTAAATGAACACAAAGTTCATTAAGACATAAATACATTAAATACATATTAATTTCATTGAAAGTTATGTTTATATAATAATTTATAAGTTTATTTAATGTGTATTTAATGCATTTTGATATTAATTTGGAAAATTTGTGTTTATTTAATACACACTAACATTTATTTAGTGGGCATTAGTTTGCAAAACCCACATAAAAAACATGAGCCATTTTTTTAAGTAAGATTAAAGGATGTTTACTAAATTCGAATACATTTAAATTACTTAATTGACTTTTTAAAAGAAAGATGATAATTTAATAGTCACTCTCATTAAATAGGACAAATAATTAGACCCACTTATTAATTGGTTCTAAAGTAAAAAGAAATACCCCTAAAAACTGAAAGATGATTAACTGGACTGCTTACACTACTACACAAATAGACATAAACCCCCTCAATAGAGTCCTTTTTTTTTGTGAAAAACAGGATCTAATTGGATTCCAATATTTTTTTAACGTTATAGAACCATGTTTTCTCGTAAAAAACAGGGCTTTATTTGATAAAACCTTAGAGCCATGTTTCCTTTTTAAATATTGGGCTTTATTCCTCCAATAGAACCATGTTGTCCTCTAAAAGACAGGGCTTTATAAAGAACTCCTTTTAGAAAAACGGGCTCTAATCCATATTTATCAAAATTTTAGTTTAGGCAGTGAACCAAAATTTAGTAAAAAAAAGTGCTTCTTTTCCCTCCCCAAAGTTTCATTTCCAAATCAAAGTGTCTTTTTCGCATCTGTTTTTACATTCACTTCATTCCATTCAAGACAAGAAAAAACCATTTTTTATGTCACACACCACAACACATTCACATTATAGACCAGCAGTAACCGCAGATGAATGGAATTAGGAGGTATGAAATTGCTACAATTCATTTGTTTTTTCAATTAACCTTTTTAATATATTAATGTTGTTGTTATATTTTATTCTTGAATAAATCCTGTTTGTTTATAAGTTATTTTATTATTGTTCAATTGATTGTTTTTGCTGAAGTTTATTATTGTTGTTGTTCAATTTATTATTCTTTGTTTACATTTATTGTACCTTTTTAATAAGGGTGTGAAACCTGATCTTCCTATCATAAATTAGAGGCCTTATGTGTTATGTCCGCTGGGTGTTTGTTCGGGCTTATACAGCCAGCTTATGCCTTATTTGGTCTTTGGCTTATGTTTCATAGGTTCACTTTTTGTGGCTACGTTTGAAACTTTTTGGCTTATATAAGTTCAATTGAATCATTATAAACTTATATAATCCGAGAAGTTTGAATATAAGCCACAAAAAGTAGGCTTGTGAAACATAAGTCCAAAACCAAATAAGTCGTAACCTTGTTGTATAAGCCGAAAGAAACACCCCCTAAATGAGGGGTTTTGTGTGGCTTATATGTTGGGACAAATGGGTTGTTGGGTAATTTGAAATAGGATATTTAAACATGTTATTTGCTGTCTAAATTAGAGGTTTTAGGTCTGACCTTGATGTGATAAACGAGAAATTTTGTGTCTCTTATTGGCATGACTCATGACTATAATCTTTATAGATTTTGAGATCGCCATATATATCTATTTTATAACATGGTTGTATACATAAGTTATAATGAGCTATTTGCACCACGATTACTCAACCTTTCATATGTTGTGTAAAGCAGCGAAAATGAAATGATTTAAACAATAATAGTAAGTGTGCATACTTGAAGTTGAAAATGCCGAATGAGGTGATCTTTTTTTAGGAAGTTTAGCGCAGTAAAGTTCCACAGGATTGTGTAGCTTTTACTTACTCTGTTGTACAACACCTAACTGTCCATATGTGACTGCCAGATTGACATGTATTTGTCTTTTTTAATCTTTTCCCCTTTTCTCCATGTTTTCTTATGGAAAAGTTGTTGAATGCTTCCTGTTGTGTGTGCTTTCTCAGGAGAATATTTCGAGTTTTACAACCGAAAAAAGGGAAAGAATTGATGCTTGCAGGTTTCGAGGATGCTCTTGGATTACCTGTTCCCTCACTACAGACACCAATATATTCTCGCGTGCAATTGTGGTATGATTTTTCAACGGTCAATAACATGTGTAACACCAATAGTAAACTTCAGCAACACCAATACTAAACAATTGATTGTTTTTGCTGAATAAATCCTGTTTGTTTATAAGTTTTTTTATTCTTGTTCAATTGATTGTTTTTTTTATATTTTACTCTACTAATCATGTATGTAGTGATGTAAACTTTCCTCCAAATACTCATCTATGAACCGGACTTATTTATTCACATGCAAGAACACCAATAGTTTAGTACGAGCTTGTTTTACTGTCATATGATATGCGGGAGATGTTGGGAATAAAATGAGTTAAGTCACTCAGACGCTAACAAGAGGAAATTGGACGCTGACAAGAGGAAATGAAGCGATGACAGATCAAGCACTGACAAGAAATATCCAAGCGCTGACAAGAAGAAGTACAACCATTGATAGGAATACTTAGTCAACACGTTTAATATTTGAAGAAAAGATATGCTCAAAATTATATTTTCTATATTTATCTTTTCCTAGAATAGTTGATAGGTAATCCTTTGTACACGACTCTTTATGGTACAAAAGGAGGTCGTAAGGTTTATATATAAGATACATTATTCAATTTTCACAACTTTCATTGTAAGCAAGTTCGTTTATTAATCTAAAGTAAAAGTTAGGTTTACTTGTTTGCTTGTTCTTTATTCTAAGTGTTAATTCCGCGTAACACTTAGAATGTTCAACACAACAAAGTTTCTCTAAGTATTAATCTTGATTCAATCTCGTTTAATACAAAGCTAATCGATCTAAGTTTTGGATCAACAAGTGGTATCAGATCTTGTTGAGGAACTTTGATTTAAAAGGAACAGTATACCCTAAAAATACTAGAAACCCTAAAACCAGACAAGATGTCTGCTACTGAATCCTCTTCCTCATAAAATCATAACCTAAAAATCCCTATGCTCGACCCTGACAACTTTGAACAATGGAAGTTCTATTTTGAACAATACCTTCAAATTGATGATCATACTCTTTGGGAAATTATTAAATTTGGAAATCAATTTGATAAAGCAACTAGGATTACTGCTGCTATTGCAGCAAGAACCACATCTGGTTCCACTGTTGAAGGGCTTAGAGAAAGACAAGAAGGAATGACGTGAAAAATTTGAGCATTCTTAAACTCTCTTTGGGTCCAAAGAATCAACACAAGTACATAAGTTTTAAGTCTGCCAAAGAACATTGGGAAGTTCTTCAAGTCAACTATGGTAGTAATGAAGATACTGCCAAAGAAAGGAAGAAACAACTTTTGCATGAATATGCTGTGTTTAAAGCTCTTCCCAATGAGAAGCTAAGTGAGGTAAGAAGGAGGCTTCTAGACATCACTAGCAAGTTGACCTTTATGGGAACAAAACATGATGATGCTGATATCATTACTACTTTCCTTAGAGGTCTTGGTGATACATGGAAAATTGAGGCTAGGTCAATCATTGCTACCAATGCCCAAAAGAGCTCTTCCTTTGATGAAATCTACAATAAGTTAAAGATTATGGAGAATGAAATCTTACTTGATCATGGAAGCAAGTCAACATCTGGAAACATGATTTTCATCTCACATAGTGAAGCTCAAAAGAGTGAAAGAGAGTCATATATACATCCTGTTACTGGATCAACTTATGTCAGCGATGGATCAACCTTTGTCAGCGGCTCACATTTTGACGCTGACACATACAATGTTGACTCACCAAAGCTTAAACCTGCTGGTATTGATTTGGATACAGTATGTGCATTCATTGCTGCATTGCCCAATGGTTCCATAATTACTTATGAGGATTTTGAGCAAAGCAGTGATGAGAATTTGGAAGAGATGGATATTAAGTGGAATATGGCACTTGCAAGGCATAAGGGCCAACATATGGAATATAATATTTGGAAGGAAGATGACCTTTAATGCTAAAGACACAACTGGATTTGATAAATCCAAGGTTGAGTGTTACAACTGCCATAGGATGGGTCACTTCATGAGGGAGTACAGATCTCCAAGAAGATCCGATGCTGGAAAGATTTCAAGCCAAATCATCAAGGTTAAAGATGCTAAGCCAAAGGCTATGGTCGCCATGCAAGATATTGATGGTGTTGGATGGGACTGGAGCTTTATGGAAAAGGATGTGGAAGAGAATCAGGCTTTGAATGTTGAGAAGGAAGAAGAAGAGCATGATCACTTTGCTCTCATGGCCAACTCCTCATCTTCATCAGATAATGAGGCATATGACGATGCAGTCTGTAGTAAAGGGTGTCGATTAAACACTAAAAAGCTTAACAAAGAAGATTTAAAGCTAAAATCAGATGTGTTTGATGTAGAATGTAGGTTAGCAAATTATAAAATGGCTCTTGAACAAACTGAAGGGACTATAGAGGAATATAAGAAAATGGAATTCGACCTAAAAGATCATATTAATGTTTTGTCTCGTGATCTTAAAGTTAGTGTGGAACTTAGGGACACTCTGATGAGATCCAGAGCAGAAGTGCAACTTAAGTTAGATGAAGCCATTACAAATAAACCAAATTTAGGGCTTAAAATTGAAAAGTTTGATAAAGCTAGTCAAACCCTAGAAAAGTGTGTTAGTGAACAAAGAGACCCTAGGGGCAAGTCTGGGATTGGGATGAATGAATATGTTGTTGTTCCTCCACCTGCTGGGAACTTTAATGGTGTTCAAAGAAAAGATCGCTATTGGACTGGTATTCCAGAACTCCAAGAAGGGGAATTTATTCCTCCACCTAGAGTGCTCCCCCCAATTGAGGAATATCAGCAAAAGGTGACTGATCTTGAGCAATTGAAAGCAACCAACCCCTTTCTTTTTGTTAAGGGTGGAATGCTTAGTGAGAGTCTATTTGTGCCTACGCCCATTACTGTGACCAACCCCACTACTGGACAACCCATTGTCCTTGGCTCACCAGTTTAGAGAAAACCTAGTGTTAAATACGCTGAAATGTATAGAAATCCCAGGTCACCACAAAGCCAAGCTAGTGTTAATGGGACAGGTTTCTTTCAATCTAGAACTAAGGTTATGTCTAGAAAAGCTTGTTACACATGTGGGAGTTTTTCTCACTTGGCCTATAAGTGTGTCAGTGCTTCTAAATTCAACACTGACAATATGTCAACCATGGTAAAACCCATACCTTTTGTCTAACCAAGCCCACAAGTCACTAGACCAGCTCCCTTCTTTAATAAAGGGACAAATACTCATGGACAAAGGCCCTTTCAAAAGACCAACACATGGTCTAACAGACAATGGGTTCTTGTAGCAAACCTTAATTTGATTGCTGACAAGAATAAATGTAGCGCTGATAGTAACAAATTCAATGCTGACAGGAACAATTTCAATGCTGACAGCTCTAGGTTTGGTATGAAAATACCACAACAAGCTGTTATTAGACCTTGTGTTAGACCAAGTAACAATATGTATTTACAACCTAAGGGAAAGGAGTCTAAAGCTTCATCTAGTTTGACATGGAGACCTAAACATGACCAAAACCCAAATTTTGATGGGATTTCTATGACCTGTAACAGATTTAATTATCTTTCAAAGGTCATTACTAAACCAATTGGGGTAAACTGGGTGTTCAGGCCACAAAGGGATGAACAAGGGGTTGTTATAAGGACTAAGTCTGTTCTTGTTGAACAACCACATGAATCCAAGTCTGCTCAGGCTTGGGTTCCCAATGAAAACTATTTTTTTTTCTTTATGTGCAGGGCATTCAAAAGCAGGTCAATGATCATGGATATTGGGACAGTGGATGCTCTAGGCACATGACGGGGAAGGAAGACTATTTGACAGACTTTACCCCCATTAAAGATGGTGACAAAGTGTACTTTGGAGGAGGTATGGCACTATATCTGGCAAAGGCACGCTTATCACCAACAATTTACATTTTGAGAATGTTTTTCTGGTAAAAGAACTTGACTATAACTTGTTTAATGTGTCACAAGTGTGTGACAACAAAAATAAAGTTCTTTTCACTGATACTGAATGCTTGGTGTTGAGTAAAGATTTTAAGATGCCTGATGAGAAGTTTATTAAATATAGAACACCTAGGCATAAGGATATTTATAATGTTAGTCTCAAAGGGATTAAAATGAACAAAAATCTATCATGTATTTATGCTAAAGCATCAGTTGATGAAAGTAATTTATGGCACAGAAGGTTAGGGCACATAAAGTTTAAGAATATTAATAGACTTGTGAGACATGATTTAGTTGATGGTTAGCCCTCAAAAACGTTCCACAAAGATCACTCTTGTGTTGCATGCCTTAAAGGCAAACAACATAAAGTCTAATTTAAGTCTAAGATTATACATTCCAGTTCTAAGCCACTTCACTTGCTACATATGGATTTATTTGGCCCAACTAATATAGAAAGTCTTAATGGTAAATCTTACTATTTTGTTATAACTGATGATTTTTCTAGGTTTACTTGGACTTTCTTTTTGGCCTTAAAAAGTGATACTGCTACGGTTTTGATTAACTTTATTAGCCAAATTGAAAAGAAAACGGGTCATGAGGTTAAAATTCTTAGAAGTGATAATGGTGGTGAGTTTAGAAATACACTGTTAGATACCTTTTGTGTTGATAAAGGGATTACTAGGGAGTTTAGCACAGCTAGAACTCCACATCAGAATGGTGTGGCTAAAAGAAAGAATAGAATATGTTGGGTCAAAAAGTTGATGTGGCAGAAACTCAAAATGAAGAAACAAGACATTTGTTCAAGTGACGCTGACATGTGAAAGCTAGGTGTTGACACATGTATTTTGGACGCTGACACGTGAAAGCTAAGCGTTGATGGATGTCTACGGTTTAATAGAATCTTCTATTTAGGAAATATATTGAATATATTAGCTATAATATATTTAGTATATAGTTATCTAAATAGAAGATATACATGTTATTCATACTTATCTCTTGTAAAACCCTAATCCTTACACTATAAAAGGAACCAATGGTTATTAGGTTTTTCATATCTTTCATTCACAATGTAAACCTAAAGCGTGTGTTGTACTAGACGTGGGATTAATGTATACACGTCTAGTGGTTATTGATTATTAATATAATTAGCAACCCTTTGGTTAATTTATGTGTTCTTGTGCCCCAAACACCTTGTTTCCTAACTATTGTTCTTTTCCTCTTTGATTGTTAATCATATGAACAATGGTTATGCCTAGCAGCTAAAAGATTTGAGGAAATCAAGGTTTCCACAGTTGGTATTAGAGCCTCGTGGCTCGTGATGCTAGGACCAACAAGGTGTTCGTAATGGTGAGAAGGAGGAAAAATCCGTCTAGGTTTTTTCTGGGCGATTTTGTGTGCGCAGCAGTATTCAGAAAGTCATAACTTTTTATTGAATTGTTGGATCGTCACGAAAATTCTTGTGTGTGTTCTACACACATATATCTAGACATCTACTGGAGGGATTATCAAGATCTATTCCCAAGAAAAAGTTATTAAGCGTCGAAGTCAGCAGTGTTCGTATGCAGTTTTTAATGGACAACCATATTCAAAACATGATTTCTCCTTCGTTAACCGTTGGATCATCGTGATTTTTGAATTGTAGATTCTTGGCACTTGTGTCTAGGATCTCACCGAAGGGATCTTCGATCTGATCTCTCATGAGAAAGATATTTGGAGTCGAAGTTGAGTGCATAATGATGTATGAAATCTCTAGTTTGCATAAAATCATGAATTAAGGTTTCTCCCAAACCCTAGATCATTAAAAACAGAGAAGATTCATGTTTGTGAAGTAAATCACATAAAGATGACATGTTGGATCTGAAGGTTTTGGTCCATAGGTATGAATTGAGTACACAATGGTGAAGATGTGATATCTTACTGATTAAAGAAGACACAATAATTCGTTTTAGAGTTGTTGACATGTTAGGGTTTGATCCAAAACCATAAATCAAGGTTAAAGCTCTGATGAATCAAAGTTTTGTGTGTCGATCAATGTTTGCACAAAATTCTCAAACAGGCTACTGTTCGAACATGATGAAGCTGCAGATCATGAGACATGTGAGAAGCAGCAAGGTGTGATACATGAATATTATTGTATGCATTGTCTTCATGTGGGTCCTAAGCAGAATTACAAAAGATTCATTTTGCACTTTTGGTTTTAATGTTGACGTACGAGAAGTCAAATTATAAAGAAGGTGGAAGCATTGAAGTCAATAAAAACAAAGGCAGATTAATTGGTTCGATCATTATTGGTGCACATGGGTTTATATACAAAGCTAGTGTACAAGCAGACGTGGATATACATAAAGTTTGTTCTACTATTGTTCTGGTCCTTGTTTGTCTTCACACAGGAGATGCAATTCATACGGGATTGAGTTTTGTTGTACTGTTTGTTTGAAGAAAAAGTTAGCCGCTGACATTTGTTATTTAGACGCTGACAAGTAATAAGTTAAACGCTAATAGAAAGCGTTGACACTTGTTGTCCGATATACAGTTTTTCAAACGCTGACAAGTGTTGTCTGATTTTGGACAACACACAGTGATGATATATTGGATAAAGGAGGATATTGGACGACAAAAGGAATAGATGTTGTTTAGGAAAATTGGTAAGGTTTTTAGCACACAAAAAGAGGTATTTACACACGAAGGTACATGGGATCTCCATTTTTATTCAGAATATCGACTTGATATTTATGGCTCATATATTTTTAAAAAGGGATTAATGATTTTAATGCGAGTTAGCAAGAATTCGTGAAGTAATGTATTAGATTTGATTATGTAATTGGGGTAGCCTTGTAAAAGAGTTATCTGTCTTAATGCTTTTACATATGATATAAAGATTACGATTCATCATGAAGAGGTGTTGGCTTAAGGGGAAGAATTCTTATGGTAAGTTTGATGTTCGAAGAAGATTTTCGCAAGTTTGTGTTCTATCATATCTTTAAAAGTTGTGCCTAGTCAACATTGCTTTTAAAGGTAACTTGTTCATGCTTACACGGTTGGTGATGAAGACTTGTCATAACACTTGAAGGAGTTACATTATTGTGCTCAGTGTCTCACAAAGGATGAGGATTTTAACAAAAGGATCGAGGTCTACTAATACTTTGCCATTGGTATAAGTTCTTTATCACATGGATAGTACAAGGCATGAAACATAGGGTTGGGTTACTCTACTTCTACATCAAGATTACTTTATTCATTTTTCTTCAAGATCATTACATAGAGCCTAAATTTGGATAATCTTCGATTGCGTACATTGTTTACTTCCCTAAAAATGTGACAAAAAGGGGAAGACACACATGCTATACTTGAGGGGAAGCAATTTGAAGATGATGTACCACTTGCAAGAGATACACAAAGAGTTTTGCCGACATCAACTAGGGGAAGATTGTTGGGTCAAAAAGTTAATGTGGCGGAAACTCAAAATGAAGAAACAAGACATTTGTTCAAGTGACGCTGACATGTGAAAGCTAGGCGCTGACAGATGTATTTTGGACGCTGACACGTGAAATCTAAGCGTTGATGGATGTCTACGGTTTAATAGAATCTTCTATTTAGGGAATATATTATTTATAATATATTTAGTACATAGTTATATAAATAGAAGATATACATGTTATTCATACTTGTCTCTTGTAAAACCCTAATCCTTACACTATAAAAGGAACCAAGGGTTATTAGGTTTTTCATATCTTTCATTCATAATGTAAACCTAAAGCGTGTGTTGCACTAGACGTGGGATTAATGTATACACGTCTAGTGGTTGTTGATTATTAATATATTTAGCAACCCTTTGGTTAATTTATGTGTTCTTATGCCCCAAACACCTTGTTTCCTAACTATTGTTCTTTTCCGATTTGATTGTTAATCATATGAACAATGGTTATGCCTAGCAGCTAAAAGATTTCAGGAAATCAAGGTTACCACAGAATACTTATAGAAGCGGCTAGGACCATGTTAGCAGATGCTAAGTTTCCCATTGCCTTTTGGGCTGAGGCTGTAAACACGACTTGCTATGTTCAAAATAGAGCCTTGGTCAACAAAACCCACAATAAGACACCTTATGAGCTATTTTGGAATAGGAAACCCAACATAGGTTTTGTTAAACCCTTTGGATGTCATGTAGTGATACTTGATACTAGTGATGCGTTAGGTAAGTTTAATGAAAAAGGCGATGAAGGATACTTTGTGGGTTATTCTATGCAGAGCAAAGGGTATAGGGTTTACAACAAGAAAGAAAAACGCATTCTTGAAAAAGTGCATGTTATGTTTTTAGAAAGTAAACCTAGTGATCCTGAGAGTGGACCAGACTGGTTCTTTGATTTGGAACCATTATCCAGACATTGTGAAGAGGGATTCAAATGTTGTGGAAGAACCTATTGTTGAAATTTCAAGTAAACATGTTGTTAAGTTAGAAGGATCACATGTAGTTAAGTCAAACCCCATACTTGAGTATGTTACCATTCCTATATGGACTGATGGGTTTGTGAAAGAATCTGCTGCTGATGAAAAGGAGGAAGAAGGGCCATAAGAAAAGCCAGTTGATGAAACCATGCATGCATCTTCTAGCGCTGACAAAGCCAATTCAGACGCTGACAGGTTAAATTCAGACGCTGACAATCTGTTTGGCCATTTATTCTCTTCTTCCAACAGACACACTTTTGAACATGGTGAACCTTCCATGCTCAATCAAGAGATTCATTCAAGTGAGGGTGAGAGTGGCAATGAAAACGATATTGGCAACATGGAATATGATATAGAAGATAATACACTATTTGGGGGAGGAATACTTACAAAGGTGGCCAAAGATCATCCTCCTTCCCAAATAATTGGTGATGTTCAGACTCCTGTTCAAACAAGGAGGTCTCATCAGACACAAGGCGGTTTCATTGCCAATATTCACAAGAATGACGATACCCCTCTTGTGCAGACATGTTTGTTTGCTTGTTTTCATTCACAACAGGAACCTAAGAAGACTTTTGATGCTCTTTAAGAACCAAGCTGGGTGGAAGCAATGCAGGATGAGCTTCACCAGTTTGCGATTCAAGATGCGTGGGAGCTAGTGGATTGTCCAAGGTATGTTAGACCTATTGGGACACGTTGGGTTCTAAGAAACAAAAAGGATGAAAGAGGAATTGTGGTCAGAAACAAGGCACGTTTAGTTGCTCAAGGCTATACTCAAGAAGAAGGAATAGACTATGAAGAGGTTTTTGCACCTGTTTCAAGGATTGAAGCAATAAGGATTTTCCTAGACTATGCTTCTTGCATGGGTTTCACAGTTTATCAGATGGATGTGAAAAGTGCTTTCTTATATGGCACAATTGAGGAGGATGTGTATGTCATGCAACCTCCTGGTTTTGAAGATCCAGAGCATCCAAACAAAGTGTATAGAGTCAATAAAGCAATGTATGGACTTCATCAAGCCCCAATAGCATGGTATGGTACATTGTCCACCTACCTGGTGGAAAATGGGTTTAACAGGGGCACCATAAACCAGACACTATTTACCAAGAAGATTGGTAAAGATTTTCTTCTGGTTCAGGTCTATGTGGATGATATTATCTTTGGTCCATCAAATCCAAAGATGAGTGAAGACTTTTCCAAGATCATGACAGACAAATTCAAGATGAGTGCAATGGGAGAGATGAACTTCTTTCTAGGTTTACAAGTACAACAGAAAGAAGATGGTATATTTATCTCTCAAGACAAGTATGTAGCTGAAATCTTAAAGAAGTTTGGTTTTTCTCCACATAAAAAACGGGCTAGCACACCCATGGATAGGGAACACCCTTGGGGAAAGACTAGAGATGGAAAATATGTGGATGTCAGGCATTATAGATCATTGATTGGGTCATTGATGTATCTTACAGCCTGTCGACCTGACATCATGTTTGTTGTGTATGCATGCGCACGTCATCAAGTGACTCCCAAAGAGTGTCATCTTCATGCTGTCAAAAGGATTTTTAGATACCTTAGGTGCTATCCCACCTTGGGATTATGGTATCCTAAAGATTCTCAATTGGAGCTTACTGGTTATTCAGACAGTAACTATGGAGGTGATTAATTTGATAGAAAATCCACAACTGGTGGATGCCAATTTCTTGGGAGTAGGCTGATATCTTGGCAATGCAAGAAACAAACAGTGGTTGCAAAATCTACAACTGAAGCAGAATATGTTGCTACAGCTGCTTGTTGTGGACAAGTTTTAGGATACAAAACCAGCTGTTGGATTATGGGTATAATTTAATGCATACCAAGATATTTGTAGATAATAACGCTACATTATGCATTATTAAGGATCATGTACGTCATTCTAATAGATCTTTGACGCTTATAAAGAATGTGTTAAAGTTTATGTATGATGGTTGGAATGTTTCCATTCCTATCTTGACATAAACTTTTATCACATACTTTTTCTTTTGCAACTTCGTATATCATAGTTTAAGGGGAGGTTTAGGAAACCTTTAGGATTTTGGGTATTCTTAGAGTACTCTTATCACACTTCTAGATTGTGTCCACTGGTGAGTACGATTTAAATTTTCTAATTCGTGAGGCACTGTAGCATGCAAAGTTGATATACTGTGCACGCTTCCAAGACATTTTGGCCTAGATTTGGGTTTGGTCGATTGGCAGACTTGGTGACGTTTTTATTGGGCTTACCTGGGAAGTTACAAAGGGTTTATATAAGGTAAATTCATTGTTAAGAACTTTGGTTAGCAAGGGACACTTGAGTACAATTATGTCTATCTTACTTAAGCAAGTGTGCATGATTGGATAATGCTTGCCACCCTATAGTCATTTTTAGTCTAAGAGTTATCTTCACTAGGGTAAACTTCTTTGTTAAGGTCCTTTTTATTTTTAATTATTTTTATTTTTGGACGCTGACATGTTTTCTTTCCAAACGCTGATAAGACCAATTTAAACGCTGACATGGCAAAATTTCAACGCTGACAAGAATATAGCTGTTAGACGCTGATGTTTACTTTTTGACCGTTGAAAAACATTAGGTCCTACCCAGTTGTTATTTTTGACGAAAAGATGGGCCGTAATTTTAGCGAGTTAGGAACTTTTAATTAATGTATGAGATAAGTTATATATTTTTCAAGATTGTCATGATTACTTTTTGAATATAACTGCCTCATTTTTCAACCAATCGTATGATTTTACCTCTCCTATAAATTTGGCTATTTTCTTTCAAACAGTGTAACTACTATTTCTTGTCTGCTAAAATCTCTCAAACCTTCATATCTCCATTATTTTCATATCATAGTTTTCTCAAATCAATCTTCATGGCACCAAAGTTTATACATGCTCAAGTGGAATTGGGGTTTAGAAGCCAACATTACATGGTGGCTTACTTGGAAGCTGATAATACTTTTCATCCCCAGTAAACGTAGATGATTGCGTATTTGAATGCGTCCCCTTTAAGGTATGCACTTTCACATACTCCCCTTTCCGCATCAGTTTGTTCAATGGTAGTGCTAAGCGGGAAAAGTTCTCCACGAACCTACGGTAATAGCCAGCTAAGCCTAAAAAACTGCAGACTTCAGTCGCTGATTTCGGCCTCGGCCACTTAGTAATAGCCTCAACCTTCGCTGGATCCATAGTGATTTCTTCTGCTGATACAGTGTGGCCTAAGAATGCCACCTTGTCTAACCAGAACTCACACTTGGAGAATTTAGCATACAACTGCTTCTGGCGAAGAATCTGTAGTACTATACGAAGATGGTCTTCGTGTTCCTCCTTGGACTTTGAGAAAATCAGGATGTCATCGATGAAGACAATGCCGAACTTGTCCAGAAATTCATGGAAGATTCTGTTCATCAAATCCATGAACACCGCTGGAGCATTGGTCAGGCCGAATGGCATGACTACAAATTCGTAGTGGCCATAGCGTGTACGGAAAGCAGTCTTGGCGATGTCCTGCTCCTTAACCCGTAGTTGATGATAGCCTGACCTAAGATCAATCTTGGAGAAGTGTTTGGCCCCTTGGAGTTGGTCAAACAGATCGTCTATACGCGGCAGTGGATACCTATTCCTAATAGTAATCTTTTTGAGCTCGCGATAGTCTATGCAAAGACGCATACTGTCGTCCTTCTTCTTGACAAATAAGATTGGTGCGCCCCATGGAGATGCACTCGGTCGAATGAGACCTCATTCAAGAAGTTCTTGCAGTTGATCCTTCATGTAGAATATTGATAACCTATGAATCTATGAAGGGGTTTGTTGATTTCTAGAGAGAGAAAGTTAGAGAGAGAAAGTGAGAGAAACTATGTGTTATTTCAATAAAATGAAACTAGAAAAGTGACAACAACCAACCCCTTTCCATGGTGGAAAGGGGTATTTATACTTCCAAGCTACATGGGCTTGGGCCGGTCCATGACAAGCCCATGGACCGGTTCTTACTTAACTTAATAAGCAACTAGTGACTATTTGTTAACTACGAGCTATTACAACATTAATAATATTGTGGAGTGACCGATACTTCTAATATACGTAAAAACGTATTTCTAACAATCTCCCCCTAAGGGAGGTCACTCCACGTTACAAAATTCTAAACCTAGCATACTATACTAAGTCTTCGTTCTTTAGCTCGTAGTCTTTTCTTCTTTTCTTTCTTTTGTTGTGAATATGTTGGTTTGATCTTTTTGGCTTTGGCTTGAGAGCATTGTTCTTTGGCCTTTCACGTGCGATCTTTGCCTCTCTTGTGAATTTGCCTCCTCGTGACTCCATGTTCCACACACTTATGTCTTTTTGTTGAATTCTCGAAAGTTTCAGAGTTTGGTACATCGGAAGACTTTATCTTGTACTTTCTTGAATTTTTGCTAAACTTTGATGCAGAAAGACATAAGCATGTGGGAACGACTTCTACAGGTACACCGCAACACCACCGTCTTCACTGGTACTCAGAAACGCCACCGTCTTCAACAGGTACACAGCAACGCCACCGTCTTTAACAGGTACACAGCAACGACACGAATAAAATGGCTTTGAACATTTTATTCTGATTCGGTAGCATTTTACCTCCGGTCGGTGAAGACCGTTGGACGATATTAGATATCGTACCCGTGACGGATAGTTTCAATTAAGTAACTTCCTGACAGGATTTTGCGGGTAAACCCGTTCTCTTTATTCGACCGTCCAAAGCTGACTGCGAACATAAAGAGTGAATCACTTGGATAAATTATCCTTGTGATTTGAAGCCGTCAATTCATGAAACCTAGAACAAGTGAATTTCAATTAAGATTTTCACCATCGTTGCTTTCCAGTTGTCACGAGCTCAATTCATAAAGAATCTTACACGTTACCTACCAAGTGCTGTTTGATGTTGACACTAGAAGGATTTCCACTCGTCACTGTGGTCAATAAAGAGTCACTCTGAGTGTTCTGGCAAGATCATATGATAATGCAAAGAGGCCTGGAACGAGTTTAAGTTCAATTAAGAATTAAACCACTGTTACCTTCCAGTTTTTCACAAGATTGGTTCTAAAAGAACCGCACGTGTAACCTACCATGAGCTTGTTTGATGTTGGCTCAAGCAGGATTTCCATCTTCATTGTAATACTTGCGTATTACTCGGATGTTCTGGCAATATTACAGGAATACTGCGTAGGACTCATGAAAATCTCTTACTTTTCACAGTGTGTTAGAAAGCAAGGAATAAATGGAAAGTGTCCTAATGAGACTTTTGATGATCTCTTGGCTCTAGACTCGATTGTGCGTTTTGATTTAGTGAGCGATGGCTGGAGAGGAGTGCCACCATTTCAATACCAGTCTATTCGGAGTGAATAAACCAATAGATAACGTGTTGATCTCCGTGTGATTAAAACAAATACCTTTTGAGAGATATTTGAGTTAGCTGGGAAGGGTTGTGCATTGCATCACTGGGTCCATGATGTCTTTCTTCAATACCGAGAATCATTAGCAAAAATGACCTCAATAGTATATGTATTGACCCGGTTTCTGCCTAAAGTTGTAAGGAGGGCTTCTTTCTTTACACCCTTTATCTTTACAATTCTTTTTCATTCTTCAACCCCTTCAATGCTTACCAATACGTCATCACTAGCACCTTGTTGTGATTGTTCCAGTGCTAGCTTAAGTACTTGGTCGGCATTCAGCTACGTTCACATTCTTTCTCCATCTTTCCTAGGACTTCTAATTCTATCTAGGGAATTGTCCTTGGGAAGATTCCATCGGCTCTGATGAATCATTGGACTAAACCTATTCCTACCACCCTTTTGTCACCACATTCGTCGTGAATTAAGCGTGTTTTGGGAAGGAATTGCCACCATGAAAAATCATTGAAAATCACCTAAAGTACTTGTGATATTTAAATCAAAAGTTTTGTACCTTAGGTGTTTTGTTCATCAAAAACGCTCCCCCTTAACACGTGCTTTACACATATTAAGTTGGATAATCGTTAAGTCTTTTTCATCTTTTAGCCAAGTATCACTTACTTCTCCTTAATCCCATTTTCTCCCCTTATCCAAAATGTTAACCATTAATATTTGGGATATTGAATGGATTAACCGGTCTTTGGGTAAAAAAATGAAATCGATGTTTGGCCATAGAACAAGTTATTGCTCCCCCTTAAGTTAATAAGGGATAGTTGTAGTGCTTTAGTATGATATATTTTGAAAGATTTAGAATCTCGTGAGAAATTCTTGAAAAATTATCATACCTTAACACTACATCAAGCCATTAAAGCACATTATTCACAAATATACATATTCACAATTGAAAACCAATATAAAGTGGACCTGAAATGTACGACGGTGCACTAGATATGGTCTTCCACCAACGAACCTTTCCAAGCTCCTCATCAATCTACGTTCACGGAGCTTTTGATCAATCTTCTTGATCACGTACTTCGCCATCTGCCGGTAACCCGGATGCCAATCCTCCGTCATCTCTAGCAAAGTCCCACCCGAGTTCAGATGCTCCAACTTTCCTCTGACTTGTAGAAGAGTCCCATCACTGTACTTATGGAGCTCAACACCCTCATAAACTTCATCAAACCTCGACTGTTCAAGTAGAAAATGCCGTAATTCGGGACAGAAATGTCGGTATATGGACATCTTTCTACATGTTGAGGTAGCACTTGATTCACTGGACGGGTTAGGTTAAGCTTCCTTTGATAGCTTTCGACTCCCAACTGAAGATCTTCAACTCGTGACTTGATGACAACGCTTCGTGTGAACATACGAAGTGCTGTATTCAAAGCAATGAGGTCTTCACGAGGAATATGTGTGAGTTGATCTCGGGTCATCAGAAGCAGCATATCTTCGATATCCTCAAGGCGAATGATGGAAAAATCTCCCTGCTGGATTTTGTATTCCCTGTCATCCTCCCTTTTCAAACGAATCTCCGTCACATGATAATAGCCGTTCTTGGCTTCAGTTTTCACCCCTAAAATGCTGGAGATACGGATATCGGATCTAACGATACTTCCAGAATTGACTAGGCAGCAACCCCTATACGCCCCTCGGACTCGTTCGTCCCAATGAGATGCACATATGACAGCATACATATCATAATTACGATTTATCTTTGGGACCCAGAGTCGGTTTACCTTTTCCTCGATAAAGGGTATTGTCCCCCAGTTGGCAGCTTTCAGCAAGGTCAGGGAGGTTGCGTACTTTGATGACCCCTTCAGTAGATACACAAGATCATTGGTGACGAAGAATTCAAGAGCAATATGATTATCTTGAGAAGGATCCATTGGAGGTGGAGCTCTTTCTGATTCATGAAGTCCTGGCCGTTGAACGGTATTCAGAGCCTTCAGGATCTCATCGGCATAATACTCGAACTCCATTCGGGTTAACCGGGTTTTGGCACGAAGTCTCTTATCTTTCAGCGCTTTCTTCACCAAGGATGGAGTAACCAAAGTCTTATACTCATGAGCAAAAATGCACATAAGTCAATCGGACTTCGGATACGGAGATACAACACATCTTTGTCAGCGTCTGTGATCGGATCATATTGTGCTGCTGCCGTGATCCAAGCCTGTGGTGGTGCAGTCTCGTCTATCTCCAACGTGTCTGCCCAGTCTCGTGTGCTTGGTTCAGGAACCGTAGATTGTTGTGCTTGTTGTTGAGGAGTAGAAGTGCGAACATCTGTTGGGTTAGTTTCAGGCATTTCGGCAGTGTCGTGAACTGGTGAGTGTTGTGCAGCTTCGGGTTCCGTTACTGATTCTGCAATCACAGGAGCAACAACAACAGAACTAATGGGGTTAGTGGTAATAGGTAAAGATACAGCGATAGAGGTACCGGGAACCGATGACGCTGTAGTGGCATTCACATCGTGGCGCCACTTAGTTCGTCTTGATTCCGATGATGTTGATTTATCCTTCTGCGCTGCATGTTTCTTGGACTTGGTTCCAGTCTTAGCAGTTTTCTTGGAGCTGGTAACCTTGTCTCCCTCTTTAGGCTGTTCACCCCCATCATCGTCCTGATTGTCATCCCCGTTGCTCCCTCTAGCACTCTCCTCATTCCCATCACCACCATCATCGCCATCATCATCATCATCATCATCGTCATCATCATCCTCATCCTTATCCTCATCATCACCATCATCGTCATCCTTTTCCTCTTCTTCTCCTTCTTCTTCCTCTTCCTCTTCACCAGTACCCTCTTCCTGCTCACTTTCTTCCCTTTCTTCTTCAGGTAGAATGTGATAAGGTACCACACTTCCAAACGTTTTGAATAACCTATTATCCTCCATGATAGCGTCATTCAGGGATTTATATAGAGCCCGTTGAATCCTAGACTTATCAAACGATCCAAGTTCCACCATACGAGCCTTAAGGATCTTCTTCAATTCAAAATCCGTCAAGTCATAAGCAATCTTGTAGGCGGATTCTGAAGGATTGGATGACTTGATCAACAAGTTATCAGCTGCTAGCGTCTTCAACTTATCACGCAGTTTAGGCATAATGGATTCAACAGATTCTTGCACTCTTTCTTCAACAGAGGCTTCAAGTGCTTCTTTTTGCTCTTTGTATTTATCCCTCATCGCTTGAAGTCTGGTGATACGTGCAGCATGCTTATCAGCCTCAGCCTGCTTAACCCGAGCTAGTTCTTCTGCATGTGCTTTTCGAGTTGACTCCATATCTGCAGCGAACATAGCAATCATCTCCTCTTGGGCTCTCCTAGATGTTTCTTCACTTTGAGCTCGTCTTTGTAACTCTTGGCGAAGTTCATCCATTTCTCGTTTGTGAGTATCCACATGATTATCCAATAGTTCGGCCATCACCAATGAAGCCATTGTAGATGTTGCAGAGCTGCTCTGGGTTGATAGAAGAGGCTCGGTTGTTACTGCGGTACTAAGGATGGGAATTATAGGTGGTGGAAGAAATGGTGTTGAAGCCGGTCTGGTTGGTAAGGGTTGTATTGGTGGAGGTTGAGTTGCTAAAGGTTGGGTTGACACCATGATCGTAGGAGCAACAGACTCCTTTTCCACACTTGCTGAAATAGGGATTGATGGCTCCTTCGAAGTGGAATAATGTTCAGGTGACCCAAACTCATCAACATCATCTGGTTCCACGTACTCATCCTCAACATCTACCCTTGCACCTGAACCACTACCGCCAGTATCTTTCCTACTCCTTTGAATAGCTATCTTCATCATTTGTTTCTCAGTTTTATCAAGAGTAGGATCAACAACGTCTTCTTCGTCACGTAGACGCATCTCATCAGCCTTACCCTTTCCCTTCTTACCCTCTGTCTTCTTCTTCTTGGTTTCGGGTTCAGGTAACGCAACTGGTTGTTTGCGTTTACCTTTACTCTTAACCGTTGTAGACGAGTCTTCTCCAGTCTGAAGGTTTGCTTTCAGCTTCTTGATTTCTATCTACAGTAGCTTGTAATCAGCAGAACCTTTGATTTTCTCCGTCAGAAGATAATCGGGAATAGGACCCGGAATCACACCAATAGATGGTCCTTCATGCCTCAGATCCACAGTATCATCAGCTTCTTCAGTGTGATAACGACTTGCTGCACGCCTATCAATAGTAGCATCACTCTTCATAAAATAATTAATGATAAGCTTGATAAACCGAGGATAAGGAAAGAAGTTTGTCTTCAGCTTCTTGTTATAGAAGAGTTGAAAGGTGAATTCTTCCCATATCAACAATGCATAATCTGCATTTGCAGCTTTGTACATGCCATAGAACAGGTTTATTATAGGACTGCACAGAGCATCATGGCCACTTGTTTTTGGTGTAAGACATTTACTGAGAATACCCATCAATGCTCTCCAAGGTTGTCCTACCTTAGCAGTGGTAAACTCAGACGCAACTCGTATGTCAAGACATCCAAGAGCGTCAAATAACTCCACGAGTTCATATTTAGTAGGATCCCTCGAGAATGACATGCCTTTGGGTGTATCCCGTATACCAAGAATCTTACGGAAGTCTGAAACTGTGAGTGTCTGCTGCTTGTTGTCGATGGTGAAGGTGATCTTGTTTGAAGTGATTTCCTTGGTAGCCCAAAATTCATACATATACTCATAAGGCACTGAGGCACTACTTCTCAAAGCATTCTTAAAATGGGATTGATCAAGGATTGCGATGGCTACTTTAAATCCATGGTGAGTGGATTTTGAGACTTGCTTCAGCCTGTAGTTGTTGGGTATAAACTTAAGGGTTCGTGCTTTAGCAATATCGGCTTCTCTAGAGTCTTGGATTGCTTGTACTGTTGGATTAGTCATTGTATCTGCTTAAGATAAGACATGAAAGGTTGATGCACAAAAAAATATAGATATATATCATTCTTACTTCTAAGCATAACACATTTCATAACATAAAACAACAAGTACATATAGCATGCAAACAATAATAATCAAACAACTCTTCATCCGGAACTTTTCCTCATTCGGAACTTCTTCATCCGGAACATTCCTTCATTCGGAACTTCCTTCATCCGGAAGTTCTTCATCCGGAACTTCCTTCATCCGGAAGTTCTTCATTCGGAACTTCCTTCATCCGGAAGTTCTTCATTCGGAACTTCCTTCATCCGGAAGTTCTTCATTCGGAACTTCCTTCATCCGGAACATTCCTTCATTCGGAGCTTCCTTCATCCGGAAGTTCTTCATTCGGAACTTCCTTCATTCGGAAGTTCTTTATTCGGAACATCCTTCATCCGGAACATTCCTTCATTCGGAACTTCCTTCATCCGGAAGTTCTTCATTCGGAACTTCCTTCATTCGGAAGTTCTTCATTCGGAACTTCCTTCATTCGGAAGTTCTTCATTCGGAACTTCTTCATTCGGAACTTCTTCATTCGGAAGTTCTTCATTCGGAACTTCCTTCATTCGGAAGTCCTTCATTCGGAACTTCCTCATTCGGAAGTTTTTCAGAAAAATCCTTCATTCGGAAGTTCTTATCCTTGTTCATCTGGAACATCAAAAACGCAGCCTATAAGGTTAATTCTAAGCGCATTTGTGATTTCTAAGGTAATCTAAGGCAATACCTCTTTATCTAAAGCTAATCCGCACAAAACCCACCACAAATCTTAATCAATTACTGTTCAATTAGATGCAAAACCCTAATTAGGACTTAGTCTAAATTAAACGAATCATTTAGTAGGAGATAGTGAAGAATTAGACGAATAATGAGTTTAAATATTGATGTATATACCTTATTAAGCGAAAGAACAGGATGGATGAATAAGCGAATGATTTTTAGAGCTTGTGTGTGAGATAGAACAATGGCGGCAAGTGATTAGTGATACAGTGAAAAGGAAAAAGGGGCGGGGTGTTGATATTTGACTTAGGTCAAGTTTTTACAACTTACACAAAATGTCATCTTAAGTCCCTCTACTTCTCTCTCCTTTTCCTTTTTGTTTCTAACTTTTTCAATTCTCTTAACCCTTGTTTAACTTACACACAACTTAGCAAACGCAATCTATTAGCATGTCTCCAATATCTAAAAGCAATGCCTATCACTTAGAACGACCACAAGTCGTTTTCTAAAGTAAAACCACTCAATTACCATTTAGCCCTTAATTTTCCACAATCACTTTTGAAAATCAATTTAATGACGAAGATGATTTTAATATTTTCTCCCCCTTAAACGATAACCCGTTTTCTATTTAAAGAGTTGTAGTCATTGTTTAAAGAGTCAAATATTGATGAAAGCATTTCCAATTTATATCTTGAAAAAGTTTGATTTGGGGTGTCAATAAGATTTCTCTTATTTAAACAAATTAATGCACTGAGACGTACACAAATTCGTGTTAGACCAAGTTGTAAAGTAAACTTGATCCCTTTGCATGATTTGGCTTGTAAATCACGCCCGAGAAAATTAATTCCCGTTCTGAGCCAACGTTTTCCAAGGAAATACGTGACTTTAATATGAAAACCGGGTTGCAGTCAGAAATAACTACAAGCCATAATGGGCATGTTTTAAAAATGTACAACTTTTATACGGACTCTATTTATGGCACCGTGTCAATATTAATCGACATTTCTAAGGCCGTAAATATTACCGTACTAAAAGACATGCCCGTTTTAAAACGAAAAATATTTTTGGTTTTTCTTGATTTTATAATTTTTATGGTTTTTCTAGGTTTTATATTTTTTATGATTTTTGTTGGTTTTATATTTTTGTATTTTTCTTTTGTGGTTTATATATTTACGATAATATACATGATCACGAACAAAGGATACTCTGAATAGTTTACCACGACTATTCAGCTGATTCTTCTGCCAACTCTTTGAGAGTCGCTGGAGTGAATGATTTCATGCCAAGCTTGTCGATCAAAAACTCGATTCGTACTCGATCTAATGCTTTGGTGAACATATCCGCCAGCTGGTACTCAGTAGTGACAAAATACAGCTCGATCACTCCGTTCTCCACCTGCTCCTTAATGAAATGGTAGCGAATGTCTATGTGCTTGGCCCGGGAGTGTTGAACATAGTTGCAGCAAAGGGCAATGGCGCTCTTGTTGTCACAATACATCGGGATTTTGTTGAATCCCAAACCGTAGTCAGTTAATTGTGATCTCATCCAAAGGACTTGAGCACAACAACCGGACATGGCGATGTATTCAGCCTCCGTGCTTGATATTGCAGCGCTTTTCTGCCTTTTTGAAGACCAACTGATCAATCTATCTCCAAGGAGTTGCACAGATCCAGAGGTGCTACGCCTCGTGTCTTGACATCCAGCATGATCGGCATCTGCGTATGATATTAAAGCAATAGAGGAATCTTTCGGATACCATAGACCACGATGAAGTGTTCCTTTTAGATACCGAAAGATCCTTTTCACAACATGTAGGTGCTTTTCGGTAGGCCGAGCCTGATACTGGGCACACATGCATACAGCAAATTGCAAATCAGGCCTGCTAGCAGTCAGATATAGAAGGGTGCCGATCATCCCACGGTAAAGTTTTGGATCGACAATAATCCCATTCCTATCTTCATCTAACTTGGATTTCTCCACCATTGGAGTGTCCACTGGGTCACAATTTTCAAAGTTATATTTCTTAAGAGATTCTAGAGCATATTTGGATTGATTAATAAAGATGCCTCTGGGATTCTGAGAAATCTGTAATCCTAAGAAAAATGAAATTTTTCCCATCATCGACATCTGAAAACGTGTGGACATTATCTTCTCAAATCGATTTGACAATTCTATGTTAGTGGCAGCAAATATTATATCATCAACATAAATTTATACCAGAATCATGTCGTTGCCTTCCTTGAGAGTGAATAGAGTGGGGTCCACCTTGCCTTTGGAGAAGCCTTCCGTAATGAGATATGTTGACAGGAGATCATACCACACGCGTGGAGCTTGTTTCAACCCATAGAGAGCCTTCTTAAGCTTGTACACATGATTAGGAAACTCCGTACTGACGAACCCATCCGGCTGAGTAACATAGACTTCTTCCCTTAGTTCACCGTTCAAAAATGCCATCTTCACATCCATTTGATAGACGATCATATTCATATGAGCAGCATACGCAAGGAATAGTCTAATGGCCTCCAATCTTGCCACAGGAGCAAAAGATTCTTCAAAGTCTATACCCAAAGCTTGTTTATATCCTCTAGCGACCAATCTAGCCTTATTCTTTAATACCGCACCCATCTCATCAAGTTTAACCTTATAAACCCATAACAAAGTAAGGATGTTGACCTTGTCAGGGAGAGGAACCAATTCCCATACTTCAAGTCGTTGGAATTCATTTAGTTCCTCCTGCATAGCTTCAATCCAAGATGATTGGGTCATAGCCTGCTGCCAATTTTTGGGTTCAACTTCAGAGAGAAATGCATCAAAGTAACAATAGAGTGCACTCTCTTGTAACTGATGGCGTGTAGAGACTGGTCGATCTAGATCTCCAATAACATTCCTAATTGGGTGATCTTTTGTCCATTTAGTGCTATGGTTTTCAATCCTAGGTGGTCTGGAGTGAACAATAGAAGGAGCTTCTTCTGAGGTAGACGCGGCTGAAGGGTTTTCAGGTATCGCTACACCAAAGAAAGGAAGCTCTTGCAGATGAGCATATTCCAAGTCGTGATCAATAGAATCCTCTTCCACATCATTAGGCACAAGTAGGGGTGACGATTCAGGTGTAGTTTGAGAATCACTTGGTGAAGGTGCATCCGGTTCAATGTGAATTGTAGATGCATTAGATAAAGGTTCATTAGCTTGAGCAACCATTTCAGGTATTGGAGCGATTACTACAGGTGCTGGAACTTCATCAGTCGGGGGATCGAAGAATTCATCAAACAACGGTTGAAACAGTTTATCCCACTCGGGCCTTGATGGTGGTAAAAATGATGTAGAAGTAGGATTATTGGGAACTAATCCGGAACTAATAGCACCGGTTCCCATCTCATGAAGCGCGGGTTCAGAGCTGTGTTGCTCAGAAGCCATCGCTGTCAGCTCATCGAAATCTGCGTCCATAGTTTCTACAATCTTGCCAAGACGACGGTTATAGATTCGGTATGCTTTTTTGGACGGTGAGTAGCCAATGAAAATACCTATATCGGCTTTTGGTTGAAGCTTACCCAAGTTCTCACTATTGATGTTTGGATAACAAAGAGCACCAAACACATGAAAAAATGAAACATCGGGTTTACGGTCATGTAGAAGCTCATAAGGTGTTTTTCCATGGCGTTTCCGAATGATAGAACGGTTTTGGGTGAAACATGCGGTAGAAATAGCCTCTGCCCACAAGAACAATGGAGCGTTCGCATAAATAAGCATGGTCCTAGCAGCTTCCATAAGTGTACGATTCCGTCTTTCAACGACACCGTTTTGTTGTGGAGTGCGTGCAACGGATGTTTCATGTGATATACCAACTCCTTCATAATAATCACGAAGAGTCTGGTTGACGAACTCTGTACCATTGTCTGTACGAATACGACGGACAGTGGTATTCAAACGTACCTGAATGAATTTCAGAAAAGTGATGATATCCTTCGGTGCTTCATCCTTTGTACGTAGAAATCTAACCCATGTAAACCTGGAGAAATCATCCACAATTACCAGAATGAATTTCTTACCGCTCACACTTTCAGTTCTCATCGGCCCACAAAGATCCATATGCAAAAGATGAAGTTTTTCTTGATTGGTGTCTTCAGCTTTGGGCTTGTAAGATTTCTTGGTACTTTTCCCCCTTGAACACGCGGAACATAAATGGTCATTGTGAAATTTAAGCTTTGGAAGACCACGAACTAAATCGTTTTTAGCCAGATGATTAATAGCATCAAAGTTAAGATGAGATAATCTGCGATGCCATAACCATGACTTGGTCTTAGATGCTTTAGAGAGAAGACATACTGGAGAGGCGGCCATCATGTCTTGTAAGGACAAGGTATAGAGATTTGCACCACGAGATCACTTCAACAAATCTTTTCCTTCCAAGTTGCGGATGAAACAAGTGTGTTGTCGAAAAGCAACCTCAAGGTTGGAATCACAAAACTGTCCTACTGAGAATAAATTATGACCAAGACCTTCTACATAGTATACCCTTAAAATCGTCACGTTTCCAATCTGATATTCACCATACCCCATAATCTTTGCTATATGATCATTCCCGAATTTAACCGTACCAAGAAACTTGCTGACGAAATTTCGGAGCATCGAGCGATTTCCGGTCATATGTTTTGAACAACCGGAGTCCAAATACCACAGGATGATTTGGACCACCTGAAAATATCACCACACGAAGACAATGTAGAGGTATCGGAATCTGAGTGTTCCTTGTTATTAGCAGGTACAGATTTAATAATCTTAGATTTGCTAACTCTAGGTTTCTTAGATTTCCTAGCCTTCTTTTTCTTACTAGGTGGTGTAGATTCTAGTTGGCTTAAATCCTGGGGTATTTCTTCACTGATAGGCACTATAGTGGGGGCTGACCTAATTAAAGGGCGCTGTTTCCATACTTGAGTGCGAGTGTTCCTAACTAAAGGACGCTCAGACCTAACCTCAATGGATGCATTCCTAGTTAAAGGGCACATTGTTCCATCTAATGTAAAGGTCCTACCAGTGGGACGCCATTGCCAGCCAACTTGGGCACGAGTTCTACCCGTTGGCTTCCATTCAAGACCATTCTTAATAGCATTCATTTCATTCACGTGATCAATCAGACACAAATCATGACGTTGGGAAAACATACATTCATTACAATTCCAACAATTTAAATCAGAATTCACGAATGGTTTAGGCTGCTGCACAGGCGCAGAGCTTTTAGTCTTAACATGATTCTTTTTATTTAAAACTGAACTAGCATTCCTATTGTGAACTTCTACTTTCTTCTTTGTGGCACTACTAGTGGAGGGCTTGATATTATCTTTCTTGAGTGGCGATCCTTTAGCCTTAGTAGTCTCTTTTAATCCTGTAGAAGGCAAAGTGGGAACATTAGCAACAGATTTTAAAGGTGTCTTACTTGATTGTGCCAATGACGGTTTCGCTCCTGGAGTCTTATTAAATGGAGTGACAGCAATGGGCCTATTATTAAGTAGTGCCGAACCTGGTGTACCTATGTATTGCAAATATGCTAAGCAATATTGGACTCGCTTAATATATTCATGAGCCGAATAATAGTCGCTACTTGAGGGATCTAAGGCATAAAGATCGTCTAAAATATCCCTAAGAAGATCGACATGCTTAATGGCATTCCTCATATAATCATCGTAGGTAACCGGGTTTCTCTTATGAAGCGGATTCTTATAAAGCACTACTGACTTGGTTGTTGGAGCACTAGTGGACGGTGCAGAGTCAGTAGCTAAGTTATCAACAACTTCTTGTCGGGTGAGAAGAAGTGTCTCCTTTAACTCAGCCAAAACCATATTTTTGTCTATGAGCAGGATGTTCAAATCAGAGATTTCTTCGCACTTTTGGTTCAGTTGTTCAACATAAGATTGTTGCTGTGCCGCATTAAAAGCGAAGCGTTCTTCTAGTGAACCATAAAGAGCGGATAATCCCTGTCTTGTCCGATCCATCTCCCCTAGAACAGACGAAAGTCTAATTTCTAAGACTTGGTTTTTAGACTCTGCAGCCTCTAGTTCCAATTTTAATGTTTCCTTTGATGATACCTCTCTCTTCAATCTCATGATTTCTTCCTCTAATGTCTTAACAATTGCAATCATCTTGTCACTTGTCTCAACACCGTTTTCACAACCATTTGATATCAAAAGATCCTCATTTTGAGTTTGTTGTTTTAATTCTAAAGATATACAATGTTGTTCTAGTTGATTAAAGCGTTTTGAAAGTAAATTGTAAGAATCTTGTAGCTTTAAAAACTCAGCGTTAGATTCGTGACAAGAATGATTATCTACCTCATTTACAGTATCAGCAACATTTACAGAAAGATCACAAACATCATCACATATATGCACATCATCACAATTAATCATAGCGGATGTAAGCTCATTCGAATAACTAACATTTACAGTAGTAAGCACATCACACGAGATTACTGCAGACAAGAATCGGTCGTATTCGGTTAAAATCTTTTCTTTTTCAATTAGTTGTAGTTCGTAAGCGGTGTCCATTTCATAAAACACTTTTTGAACTTCACCAATTTCAAACACAAGATTTTCCTTAAGAGATGCAAAAGTTCCTTTTAGGCTTTCGACAAACGGGTTGATCTCATTTTTAAACACCGCGTTCATATGTTCGAAAGCCCATTCTCCGGCATTTAAGCCATTTGAAGTCGTACAATCCAAAATGACCTTGTCAAAATTAGTAAAGTATTGATTAATCTCTTGCAAGTTTAACCATACAGTGCTAACAGGTGGAAGATCCTTTGGAATTTCCTTAGGACCTTCCATATTGACAAGTGTAGGAAATGTACTAGGGTTTTCTTCATCTAATATGTAGGTCGGTGCTGTTATGAGATCTTTGTCCATATGGAAGAGAATTCTAAAATCCGTTTTTGCAGGATCCTTATTCAATTTAAAATAGTCACACTCGGGATATTTTGCAGAATTGTATGACCGATCCTCATCAACTAGATCCTTACTTGTTCGATCATCGGGAAAAACAATCGGGTCTAAAGCCAATCCTAATTGAGTTGCATTATAAAGTCTAGGACTATGTCTTAAAGCTTGTTTTGCATACCGTGGATTAGGGGGAAGGCCTTTTAGACGTGATAAGTTAAACTCTCTAAACGAAGCATCAAATAAGTGCACTAGTTGAGAAGCAGCGTATTGTCTTAACAGCAAGTAATCTAGACTTCTAATCTTATTAGTGGCATTAATCTCCATTTCATTCTTCTTAGACTTAAGTGATTCAAAATCCGTTTGAAGTTTTTGAAAATTAGTTACCACTAACTCCTTTTCTTGAAGTTCATTAGACAGATTTGCTCTTAAGTTTTCGATTTCTTGCAAGTGACCCATTTGTTTGTTTCTAAAGTGATCATATTCGGGATTAGTTAGAACACTAGACGAAGGCACTAGTTCCAAGGTTTGAACTTTCTCATTGCTTAAGGCAAGCTCATCAGACAAATTCTTATTCTTAGCTAAGGTTTCTAAGAGTGCAGTATTCATTTGGCTAAGTAATGTAGCAGGAACCATGACCAAATCTTGTTGAGCAGGAGTAGGCGTATGCGAAATGGGTCCCGGTTGTGATTCACTCAAAGTCTAGGGACTCACATTGATATTGCTATCATTGTTTGTCTCCTCGTTTGAAAGACTCACCACCGAAGATTCATTCGAATCAGCACTCTCTTGCACAACTTGATGTGGTTGAATACTAGCATCAGTGGTATTATCGGTGGTATTAATAAGTACCTCAGATCTCTTTTCTGGCCCTAAGCTGGAGATAGTTGCCATGAGAGCAGCCTTTGCAGATTGAAAGTCATCACAGTCTGAGTCATACGCATCGAGATCATCTGCTTGGTATGCTGCATTCTGTGTGGTGACCGTGTCTTGTTCAGCAATCCCTGGATCAGCAAGAAATGCAAGCTCCTCTTCATCAAGTTCCCTTCCTTGTGCTTGAGCATTCACCAGATAGATCTTTTCTGCAAACCATTGTCCATCCCTTCTCCTCTTGGGTTTCTTACAATCCCTGGACATATGACCCTCTTCCTTGCAGTTGTAGCATGTAATCATTCTCAACTTGCCTGTATTAGCCCGTGGAGGATTGTTGACCATTGGAGCAGGAGCAGGATTGACCGTGCGAGCATTGGTTGATGTGGAAGGTCTCCCCTGATATGGTTGAATTGGCTGAACCATTACCCTGGCATTCTCAATTGTAGCTTGTTGGCGAGAATTGGATGAATTCCTCAACTGATTGTTCGTAGGAGCTGATCCCCTAAATCCTCGTTTGCTTAAAGTCCTTGTGAGATAAGCAGACATAGTGGTTAACACTTCAACTGGATCAACACCTTGTTTGAATACAGGAACGGGGACTTCCTCATCACCACAGTACATTACTTGATCTTGGTGAGCTGCATAATCACTAGAAGGAATACTCATTTGATCAGGGTAGCTTGTTGGATATGCTGCATTCTCTTGATAAGATGAATATGAAGATTGAGCATAAGGTGCAGTACTTGCTGGGTGAGGTTGTATAGCATATTGTGATGAAGGTGCACTGAACCGATATTGTTGCTGATGTGAGGTGGGTGGTTGTGGTAAAATCGAGTATTGGGGAAAGGCTGGTGTCATGTAAGGTGATGGATGATAGGCTTGATGTCCCAAAATATAAGGAGTGTTGTTGTGAGACAAGCTTGGTTGATTCGCCATCAAAGCTAATGAATCAGGGTACATACCTCGTGGAGAACGGTGCATGATCACATGTTTTTCATGCTGCTGAAGAAAAGCATATAGTTGATCCAAATTGAACTTATGCAAATCTCTGGTTAACTTAACATCGGTAATATACTCACCCCATTCAGCTTGAGGTAAAGTATTCAAGAATTTGGTGTTAACCTGGAATAGAGCAATCACCAGATTGTATACATTCAGATCATTCATGAGTGTGGTGAATCTGAAGTAATAATCGTGAAGCGTTTCCCCTGGGTTGTAAGTGAATCTGTCAAACAGGTCATACAACTGACATTCCCTTTCCTGCTTGGTGAGAGACGTACCTTGTAGCAACACCTTAAGACGTTCCCATAAATCCTTTGCCACTGTATACTGACTTACCATCCTATAGATGTCATGGGGAAGAGCTTGGAGAATTGTTTGAAGAGCTTTCTCGTCTGCATCGGCAACAAGTTGTTGGGCTGGTGTAAGTTCTTCAAATTCTCTTGGTTGAGTCACATTGTTGACCACTATGGTACCATAGTCAAGTGGACCATTTAAAATTGACTTAACCATAAGCCTCCCATAAACCGGTTTTCCCTTAAGATAAGACATCATCCGGCCTTGCCATGCTTCAAAAACTTCTTTGATGAGCATTGGCGGGCGATTATCCGTTCCCGTAATGACGGAAATATCCGTAAGTGATGTCATCTGAGGCATTACTGAATTCGGATTCATTTTGTTAACTTCAAAGAGACAAAGATTATCGGTTGATCGAGCAGTGAAGTAAAGCTTGTGAATTGTGTTGAGTTTTTGTTGTAAGAAACCAAGATTAAATCCTCTAAAAAATCGTCGAAAAAACAAGCAAAATAACCCTTGATTCGGAACTTTTTGTTGATTCGGAAGTTTGATTTGGAAGATTTAGCTTGGAATTACCTTGATTCGGAACTTTTGGCTTGATCCGGAACTTCTTGATTCGGAAGTACTTGGTTCGGAACTTTTGGCTTGATCCGGAACTTCTTGATTCGGAAGTTCTTGGTTCGGAACTTTGGCTTGATCCGGAACTTCTTGGTTCAGAAGTTCTTGGTTCGGAACTTTGGCTTGATCCGGAACTTCTTGGTTCGGAAGTTCTTGGTTCGGAACTTTTGGCTTGATCCGGAACTTCTTGGTTCGGAAGTTCTTTGTTCGGAACTTCTTGATCCGGAACTTCTTGATCCGGAACTTCTTGATCCGGAACTTCTTGATCCGGAACTTTTGCTGGGTTAATCAGAAACTTAATACGAAGAACAGTGGACCACAAAAAAGAGAGATTAAACCCAGATTTTGACCAAATGACCCAAAAAGTTTTGTGATTTCAACAATAATAAGTAAAAACTAATACTTATCCACTAATCCCAATCACAAAAACACCAAAAACACCCAGAATCAAGATGGATTTTCTTAAAGAACACTAATACAATCAAAAACTAAAAAACCACACAAATCACTACCTTAAATCACCCCATAGCTCTTGATACCAAATGTAGAATATTGATAACCTATGAATCTATGAAGGGGTTTGTTGATTTCTAGAGAGAGAAAGTTAGAGAGAGAAAGTGAGAGAAACTATGTGTTATTTCAATAAAATGAAACTAGAAAAGGGACAACAACCAACCCCTTTCCATGGTGGAAAGGGGTATTTATACTTCCAAGCTACATGGGCTTGGGCCGGTCCATGACAAGCCCATGGACCGGTTCTTACTTAACTTAATAAGCAACTAGTGACTATTTGTTAACTACGAGCTATTACAACATTAATAATATTGTGGAGTGACCGATACTTCTAATATACGTAAAAACGTATTTCTAACACTTCAGCTCCTTTAACTCTATGGGAGCCATGCAATAAGGAGCCTTGGAAATCGGTTCAGCTCCTGGGATGAGCTCGATATTGAATTCCACTTCTCGTGCAGGTGGTCTGCCCGGAAGTTCTTTTGGAAATACATCTTGGAATTCTGACACTATCGGCTGATCCTGAATTGATGGGGATACAGCATCCATGTCATGAACCGTAGCTAGATAACCCTCACAGCCATGTGACAGTAGTGCACGTGCTTGCAGGTAAGATATGATTTGTACAGACCTTCCGGGTACGAACCCGTTGTGAATGTACTCCGTTGCATTAACATCACCGAAGATGACTCGATATGAATGGCAGTCTATGGTAGCATGATGCTTGGATAACCAAACCATGCCCAAAATCATGTCAAAGTCATTCATGTCCAGCGGAAGTGCGTCAACAGGACGAAACTTATCGTAAAACTCTAGGGGAAGACTCTTGTATTCATGGGTTATGCGTACATAGTTTCTCAAAGGCGTGGAAATACTCAGTATGTTATCTACTGGCATGGGGAGCATCCTAATGTTCTTGGCATAAGCAGTAGAAATGACCGAGTGAGTAACACCCGTATCAAAAAGAATACACGCAGCCTGACCATACATATACAAGATTCCAGTGATGGTACCTGTAGACTTGTTGGCCTGATCTCGAGATGTCGTGTAGACACGTCCAGTGGTAGGAGGCGGCTTGGTATCAACATGTCCCGATGTGCCCTCCATCTCGCCCTTACGGCAGTCCTTCATGCGATGGCCAGGAAGACCACACTTGAAGCATGCGTCGGTGTCGCGACGACATGTCCCTGGGTGCCTACGGTGGCAAGTAGAGCAAAGAGGATGAGTATATCCTCCAGCAGGTGCTCTGGCTGGTTGGGGACCTGATAAAACATTTTACATGAGACATGATAATAGGGTACAAAATACAATGCGAATAATCGTAAGATTGAATACCAGTGATAGCTGGACGCCTAGGCTGTGAACCTCTCTGGTTCTGGTCCCTACCGTTTCCATGGTTCCTGGTAGAAGATTTGCTAAAGTGTTAGAAATATGAGTTTTAACATGAAATCATAAGAAAAAATGTGTAAGTATTCGGACCTGCTGCCGTTGGAGTGTCCATCGTTGTTACGGTAATTATCATTACCGCCACGCCTATCCGTAGCAGAACGATCGTTAGTCTGACCGTTTCCCTTGGGCTGATTAGGCTGCTGCTGAGTAGCTGGCTGAGACCGGTCCCCAGTTTTCTGCCTGGAAGATACAATTTAAAGAGATGAATAATTGACATATAAAGAAAGAATACGTATTGGTCACCGCTTGAATACGAATGTTTACCTCTTGTCGGGTTTCTCAGCTTCCCCGAACTCATCTCTCTCATGCAGCATCTCCAGCTTACGTGCCGCATCGGCCACTTGTGCTACTGTGTTGAACGTAGCACACACCAAGTTTTTTGCGACCGATGTGCGAAGAACCCACCTAATGTGGTGTGCCTGCTCTTCAGGAGTACCTGTCGCTACACCAAGGAAACCAGCTAAGCGAAGAAAGCGCTGCATGAACTCGTAGCTATTCTCCCCAGCTCTCTTGCGGATCACATGGTACTCCCTCTTAAGCTTGTCTTGCTCAGCCTTGGGAAAGAACTGCTCCATCACCCTATCTCTGAACTGAGCCCATGTCAAACCAGCCACCCAATTATCACCTCCATCAGACTGCTTCAATGCTAACCACCAATTTAACACATCGCCTTCGAACCGGTAACATGCCAACCTCGCCTTGAACACGGGGTCACAACCCATAGCATCAAAGATCTTCTCGATGTGAGCCAACCAGCTTTCAGCTTCACTGGGGCTATCTGTTCTCTCGAAAGCTCGAGGACGGAGCTTGTTGAATCTCTCCAGCCATATTGCCAATGTCACTAGAGGTGCTTGGTTTTGCTGTTGATTGTTGGCAGCTTGAACCTCAGCCCGGATGTCATTCCTCAGTTGAGGAAGCAAAGCTTGCATTGCAGCTTGGATTGATGCATTGAGTTGTTCCTGCTCAGTTGTGAGAACCATCTGACAGTATAACATAAAACACATGATTAAACTGATCAAACATAAAATATATACATGAAAAAAATTTATACCAATAAATCAAGAGAAAAATTTTATGCAAGAAAATTTGTACATGAATGCATGATTCAGTTTTATGAAAACTTTTGTATGCTCGAGAGTGAACGCCTATGGTCAGTTCACCAAAATAAAATACATGGCGAGGGGACGCCTATGGGTCGGTCCCAAATTTAAAAGTTTCGATAAAACACATGCGACTAAATAGGGTCAGTCCTGTAACAACCATTACTTAGTCATAAACCTGCGACAATGACATATATATGTATGCATGAAAATAATGAATGCATGAAAACCGACTGTCAGTTCTAGGAAGACCATAGTGACTACCCACTAATCACATGTCATGTTTTAAGAGCCTACAGGTCGAAGCCTTGGCTCTGATGCCATAATTGTAACACCCCATTTTGATAAATGGAATGTCACGCGTAATTATGGCGTGTCATCAAAGCATACAAGGATAAATGTCTAAAACATTACATGACCATAAAAAGGAAATACCGGAATCAAACATCGGTAGTCCAAAAGTAAAGCTCATCACACACAAACATAAGTACTGTAAATGAAAGGACTAAACAATGTCCATGGAAAGACTATCAAAGTATAGATAATGCATAAAGTAAAGAAAGGCTAGAAACCTTCAAGTCCATATGCACGTACGCTTAAAGTCTACGAGCATCCTTGAGTACCTGCCGTTTTGGGAACATGAAAAGGAAAACGGCTGAGCAATACGCTAAGTGCACGGATGTACAATAAAGCATGAATAATATAAGCATATAAGCATATAACAGCGGAAGAAACTAAGTCCTGGATAACCCGGTTAAGTCTTAATAAAACTGGTTTTATAGTTTGAAAAGCCTTATGTTTATCTTGTAAAACTGTTTAACACATTTTACCATTAGCCAATATAGGTCATGAAAATCCACCGTGCATGAATACTTGGAGGGGTGACCTCATCATGCGAATTAGAGGGGCTGCCTCTAATTTAATATACTGGTTTTTGGGTAGGAAGGATTAGCTCCTTGTGAAGGATGCAAGGCACACACCACATTCACACTGAGTAATCTGCTGAAAACATGTAACTAGGATGCACCCATACGCCCCACATGATAAATATAATAATATGGCCAAAAGCTGAAGGGACGCCACGAGCAATCACTCCGTCGTGGGGAAGTCATAACACCAGTGCCTAGTGTTATAGTTATGGTACCTCCATAACTAGGTGAAACTGGTCATGCATGTATATGGCTTCAGGTATTCTAAATTAAACATAAGCAATCAAACATATAAACATATACTATGGGAAAACAGTTGGCTGCATACGGGGAATCCTAATAAGGAAATAATGTCCATACTGAAAGGACGGGAATCCGTACCTTATGTCCAGTGAACGAAGAAGACAAACGGAAGAGAGTCCTACTTCGGTATCACTAATGCTACATAAATACATACGTGTATAAGTATCTGATTACTAATACGTAACTGGTTCTATATCATGTCTTAGCCTGTTTTATATGTTCATGTCATGTTCTACTGTTTTAAGCCTTATACTGTGTTTGTCTTATATTCTGTCTATTCTAATTTAGTATTACTTGTATTTCATGTAATATTATACTTGTTGTGTAATAATAAGTAACAATCTAAAAATAGCAGGTTTCCTAAAATAGAAAGTTTCCAAAAATAGAAAGTTTTCAAAAATAGAAAGTTTCCAAAAATAGAAAGTTTCCAAAAATAGAAAGTTTGCAAAAATAGAAAGTTTCCAAAATAGAATTACTGCTTAAAATAGATAAGTTTCTAAAAATAGAAAGTTTCCATAAATAGATATATGCTGGCTAAATAAGCCAATTATATAAGCTTAAGTGTTTTCTGATTATTATTCTAAGTCATGTAGTTATAAAGTATAGTTTATTAATTATTACATGTAAATTAAATAAACTATAGGTTAAAAGTATTTAATTAAATATATCATGATTTAAATTAAATAAAGGTAAAATACCCAGGTTAAAACATGTATTATTAACTATTAATAGTATAACCTAAGTCATGTTAATTAATTAATTATAGTCATGGTTTTAAATAATTAATTAATTATAAAGTCTAATTAAATATAAATACTTAGGTTAAAATTCAAGAACTAATAATTAAATTTATAACCTAAGTCATGTACATTAAATTAATCATGTCATGTTTTTATTAATTTAATTTAAGTCTAAACATAACTAGTAAAATCATAAACCTTGAAAATAATTTATGAACCGGACCCGTAACTAAAAACCATGAACCGGACCCGTAACTAACACCATAACCCGAACCAAGTTGGGTTTCCCCTTGGTTTTGCTGCTGCCGTGGGACCACCACCATCATACCGAGACCATATGGTCTCGGTGGTGTTACAAAAGCCAAGCCGAGACCCCTATGGGGCTCGTTTAGGCGTCGACTAGACCATAAACACCCCTAAACCATTGATTTGATTTACCCCATGATTATTAACATGTTTTAATAATTGTTTTTTAAAACATCATGATTTTATGTGATTCATTAAATAAAAAAATAAAAGAAAAGGTTAAAAAGGTTATACCGATTACGTGAAACAAATGAGGATGAACACACGCGAATCCTTGCAAAATATCCAAGATCAAAATCAACCCGAAACACCCTTGTGGTGTTGTATATCCGGCGGCCAAATAGGACAAGGAAGAAGGAAGAAAACTTTTAGGGTTTTAGTTATTTTCTAGATTTGTAAATAATAAAACAAGTTTTTACCTTAACCCCTTATTAGTTAATTTTGCATGGGCTAAGCCCATGTCCTTGTGTATGCCGCAGGTAGGGGGCCCCACATGGGGTAACCCGTACTTTTCTCGTGTCTAATTATTATAGTGTGTTCTCGTGTTTTATCGTGTTCGTGTTTTACGTGTTCTAATTAATTATTCATCGTGACTTAATATATTTATTCGTGTTCTAATAAATATATATACGTAAATAATATTATCTCGTGATTAAATTACGTTCATGATTTCATGATCGCATGTTCGTGATTGTAATTATTATTTAAATAATTATCGTGTGTTCATACGTAATAAATACTTATCGTGTTCTAACACGTACGTAATACTTAAAATTCTTATACGTGAAATGTAACGTGCTATAAAAGGAAAGTTCTAATCATGTACGTACGTTCTAAAAGGCACTATTCGTGGTAAAAGCATGCGGGTTTTACAACTCTTCCCCCCTAAAAAGAATAATTCGTCCCCGAATTATAGATAATGTAAATTGGAAAAGAAGAATATACCCGAATTCAAAATATGAAATGAGGGTAAGAAGCCCGTATAGACTCCTCTGTTTCCCACGTGGCTTCCCGCTCGGTATGATCCCTCCAAAGGATTTTGACGAATGGAATCGTCTTCCTTCTCATGACTCGTTCTTGTCTGTCAAGAACTCGTTCGAGTTCTTCTATAAAAGTGAGATCTTCACGTATCTGTTCCAGTGGATACTAAACCATGTGAAGGAGATGATACTGGTACCCTCTGAGTAAGGACACATGAAACACATTGTGTACATGCGAAAGCTGCGAAGGTAACGCTAAATGGTAAGATACTTCACCGACTTATTCAATGATATCAAACGGTCCGATGAAACGGGGACTGAGCTTCCCTTTAACCTCGAAGCGTCTAACACCACGTGCCGGCGAAACCTTAAGAAATACGTGACCTCCTACGTTAAAATGTATGTCCCTATGATGCTTATCGGCGTAACTCTTCTGACGTGACCGTGCTTCTTGAAGTTTCTGTTTAGCTACTGTGACCCTCTCATTAGTCATCTCTATGATCTCTGGTCCTTCAAGTGTTCGCTCGCCAACCTGATCCCAGCAGATTGGTGCGCGACACTTTCTGCCATACAACATCTCGAAAGGAGCACACTTGATACTTGCGTGCCAACTATTGTTGTATGCAAACTCCACCAAACAGATATAATCGTCCCAATCACCCGTCCATTCCAACGCACATGACCTCAACATGTCCTCCAATGTCTGAATCGTTCGCTCCGACTGCCCGTCTGTTTAAGAATGGAAAGCCGTGCTAAGCTTAAGTTGTGTACCCCAATCTTTCTGCAGACTCTTCCAAAATCGCGAAGTGAATCGAGGATCTTTGTCTGAGACGATGCTGGATGGAGCACCGTGGAGTCTCATGATCTCTCTTCTATACGTATCGGTAAGAAATGAGCTGATTTGGTAAGTCGATCTACGATAACCCAAATTGCATCGTGCTTCCTCTTGGTTGGCGGAAGACCAGTAACAAAATCCATGGTGATTTTGTCCCACTTCCACTCTGGAATATCTAACGGTTGAAGGAGACCGCCAGATCACTGATGCTCGATCTTAACCTGCTGGCAGGTAAGACATTTGGAGACGTAATTGGCGACATCCTATTTCATACCACTCCACCAAAAGTACTGCTTGATGTCATGGTACATCTTAGTCGAACCAGGATGTATAGAGAATGGGGAGCTATGAGCTTCAGCTAACAAGGCTTCCCGAAGTTCTTGATCATCAGGAACACAAAGTCTCGTGCCCTACCATACGATACCATCTGCATCTACTCTGAATTCCGTCTGCTTCTCCAAATTCTGAACTATCGCCCAGATTTCTCCATCATCTTTCTGAGCTTCCTTGATCTTAGAGAGTAACTTGGGTTCTACTCTAAGATTAGCCCAGTAACCGTATTGTCCACGTACCATGATCTCTATGTCTAGTCGCTCCAAGTCTCTTATGATTTCCTCCTCAATCTTTAGGCCGTTGATCATTCCGGACTTCCTGCTAAGTGCATGTGCTACCACATTCGCCTTTCCGGGATGATACTACAGATTAATGTCATAATCCTTCAACAGCTCTAACCATCTCCTCTGCCTCATGTTCAATTCACGCTGAGTGAAGATATACTTCAAGCTCTTGTGGTCCGTGAAAATGTCACATGATTCTCCATATAAGTAGTGCCTCCATATCTTCAATGCAAACACGACTGTAGCAAGTTCCAAGTCATGCGTAGGGTAATTTTCTTCATAAGGATTAAGCTGTCGTGAAGCGTACGCGATCACTTTCCCATGTTGTATGAGAACACAGCCAAGTCCCTTCCCCGATGCATCACTGTAGATTTGAAATCCACCCGTACCAGATGGGAGAGTAAGAATAGGTGCAGATACTAGCTTCTGCTTCAGGTCTTCAAAGCTCTTCTCTCGTTCTTCAGTCCAGACGAATTTCTCCCTTTTCTATATCAGTTTGGTCAATGGAAGTGCTAAGCGAGAAAAGTTCTCCACGAACCTACGATAATAGCCAGCTAAGCCTAAGAAACTGCGGACTTCAGTCGCTGATGTCGGCCTCGACCACTTAATAATAGCCTCAACCTTCACTGGATCCATAGTGATTCCTTCTGCTGACACAATGTGGCCTAAGAATGCCACCTTGTCTAACCAGAACTCACACTTGGAGAATTTAGCATACAACTGCTTCTGGCGAAGAATCTGTAGTACTGTACGAAGATGGTCTTCGTGTTCCTCCTTGGACTTTGAGAAAATCAGGATGTCATCGATGAAGACAATGACGAACTTGTCCAGAAATTCATGGAAGATTCTGTTCAGCAAATCCATGAACACCACTGGAGCATTGGTCAGTCCGAATGGAATGACTACAAATTCGTAGTGGCCATAGCATGTACGGAAAGCAGTCTTGGCGATGTCCTGCTCCTTAACCCGTAGTTGATGATAGCCTGACCTAAGATCAATCTTGGAGAAGTGTTTGGCCCCTTGGAGTTGGTCAAACGGATCGTCTATACGCGGCAGTGGATACCTATTCCTGATAGTAATCTTGTTTAGCTCGCGATAGTCTATGCACAGACGAATACTGCCGTCCTTCTTCTTGACAAATAAGACCGGTGCGCCCCATGGAGATGCGCTCGGTCGAATGAAACCTCGTTCTAGAAGTTCTTGCAGTTGATCCTTCAACTCCTTTAACTCTATGGGAGCCATGCGATAAGGAGCCTTGGAAATCGGTTCAGCTCCTGGGATGAGCTCGATATTGAATTCCACTTCTCGTGCAGGTGGTATGCCCGGAAGTTCTTCTAGAAATACATCTTGGAATTCTGACACTATCGGCTGATCCTGAATTGATGGGGATACAACATCCATGTCATGAACCGTAGCTAGATAACCCTCGCAGCCATGTGACAGTAGTGCACGTGCTTGGAGGGTAGATATGATTTGTACAGACCTTCCGGGTACGACCCGTTGCGAATGTACTCCGGTGCATTAACATCACCGAAATGACTCGATATGAATGGCAGTCTATGGTAGCATGATGCTTGGATAGCCAATCCATGCCCAAAATCATATCAAAGTCATTCATGTCCAGCGGAAGTGCGTCAACAGGACGAACCTTATCGTCAAAATCTAGGGGAAGACTATTGTATACATTGGGTATGCGTACAGAGTCTCTCAAAGGCGTGGAAATACTCAGTATGTTATTTAGTGGCATGGGGAGCATCCTAATGTTCTTGGCATAAGCGGTAGAAATGACCGAGTGAGTAGCACCCGTATCAAAAAGAACACACGCAGCCTGACCATACATATACAAGATTCCAGTGATGGTACCTGTAGACTTGTTGGCCTGATCTCGAGATGTCGTGTAGACACGTCCAGTTGTGGGAGGCGGCTTGGTATCAGCATGTCCCGATGTGCCCTCCATCTCGCCCTTACGGCAGTCCTTCATGCGATCGCCAGGAAGACCACACTTGAAGCATGCGTCGGTGTCACGACGACATGGCCCTGGGTGCCTACGGTGGCAAGCAGAGCAAAGAGGATGAGTATATATTCCAGCAGGTGCTCTGGCTGGCTGGGGACCTGATAAAACAATTTACATGAGACATGATAATAGGGTACAAAGGACAATGTGAATAATCGTAAGATTGAATACTAGTGATAGTTGGACGTCTAGGCTGTGAACCTCTCTGGTTCTGGTCCCTACCATTTCCATGGTTCCTGGTAGAAGATTTGCTAAAGTGTCAGAATTATGAGTTTAACATGAAATCATAAGAAAAAAATGCATAAGTATTAGGACCTGCTGCCGTTGGAGTGTCCAGCGTTGTTACGGTAATTATCATTACCGCTACGCCTATCCGTAGCAGAACGGTCGTTAGTCTGACCGTTTCACTTGGGCTGATTAGGCTGCTTCTAAGTAGCCGGCTGAGACCGGTCCCAGTTTTCTGCCTGGAAGATACAATTTAAAGAGATGAATAATTGACATATAAAGAAAGAATACGGATTGGTCACCGCTTGAATACGAATGTTTATCTCTTGTCGGGTTTCTCAGCTTCCCCGAACTCATCTCTCTCATGCAGCATCTCCAGCTTACGTGTCGCATCGGCCACTTGTGCTACTGTGTTGAACGTAGCACACACCAAGTTGTTTACGACCGATGTGCGAAGAGCCCACCTAAAGTGGTGTGCCTGCTCTTCAGGAGTACCTTCTGCCGCACCAAGGAAACCAGCTAAGCGAAGAAAGCGCTGCATGAACTCGTTGCTATTCTTCTCAGCTCTCTGTCGGATCCCATGGTACTCCCTCTTAAGCTTGTCTTGCTCAGCCTTGGGAAAGAACTGCTCCATCACCCTATCTCTGAACTGAGTCCATGCCAAACCAGCCACCCAATTATCACCTCCCTCAGACTGCTTCAATTCTAACCACCAATTTAACACATCGCCTTCGAACCAGTAACATGCCAACCTCGCCTTGAACACGGGGTCACATCCCATAGCATCGAAGATCTTCTCGATGTGAGCCAACCAGCTTTCAACTTCACTGGGGCTATCTGTTCTCTCGAAAGCTCGAGGACGGAGCTTGTTGAATCTCTCCAGCCATATTGCCAAAGTCACTAGAGGAGTAGGCGGAGGAGGTGCTTGGTTTTGTTGCTGATTGTTGACAGCCTGAACCTCAGCCCTGATTCATTCCTCAGTTGACGAAGCAAAGCTTGCACTGCAGCTTGGATTGCTGCATTGAGTTGTTCCTGCTCGCGTGTGAGAACCATCTGACAGTATAACATAAAACACATGATTAAACTGATCAAACATAAAATATATACATGAAAAAAATTTATACCAATAAATCAAGAGAAAAATTTTATGCAAGAAAATTTGTACATGAATGCATGATGCAGTTTTATGAAAACTTTTGTATGCTCGAGAGTGAACGCCTATGGTCAGTTCACCTAAAATAAAAGACATGGCGAGGGGACGCCTTTGGGTCGGTCCCAAATTTAAAAGTTTTGATAAAACACATGCGACTAAATAGGGCCAGTCCTGTACCAACCATTACTTAGTCATAAACCTACGACAATGAGATATATATGTATGCATGAAAATGATGAATGCATGAAAACCGACTGTCAGTTTTAGGAAGACCATAGTGACTACCCAATAATCACAGGTCATGTTTTGAGATCCTATAGGTCGAAGCCTTGGCTCTGATACCATAATTGTAACCCCCCATTTTGATAAATGGAATGTCACGCGTAAGTATGGCGTGTCATCAAAGCATACAAAGATAAATGTCTAAAACATTACATGACCATAAAAAGGAAATACCGGAATCAAACATCAGTATTCCAAAAGTAAAGCTCATCACACACAAACATAAGTACTGTAAATAAAAGGACTAAACAATGTCCATGGAAAGTATCAAAGTATATATAATTCATAAAGTAAAGAAAGGCTAGAAAGCTTCCAGTCCATATGCACGTACGCTTAAAGTCTACGAGCGTCTCTGAGTACCTGCCGTTTTGGGAACATGAAAAGGAAAACGGCTGAGCAATACGCTCAGTGCACGGATGTACAATAAAGCATGAATAATATAAGCATATAACAGCGGAAGAAACTAAGTCCTGGATAACCCGGTTAAGTCTTAATAAAACTGGTTTTATAGTTTGAAAAGCCTTATGTTTATCTTGTAAAACTGTTTAACACATTTTACCATTAGCCAATATAGGTCATGAAAATCCACCATGCATGCATACTTGGAGGGGTGACCTCATCATGCAAATTAGAGGGGCTGCCTCTAATTTAATATACTGGTTTTTGGGTAGGAGGGATCAACTCCTTGTGAAGGATGCAAGGCACACACCACATTCACACTGAGTAATCTACTGAAAAACATGTAACTAGGATGCACCCATACGCCACACATGATAAATATAATAATATGGCCAAAAGCTGAAGGGACGCCACGAGCAATCACTCCGCCGTGGGGAAGTCATAACACCAGTGCCTCTAGTGTTATGGTTATGGTACCTCCATAACTAGGTGAAACTGGTCATGCATGTATATGGCTTTAGGTATTCTAAATTAAACATAAGCAATCAAACATATAAACTTATACTATGGGAAAACAGTTGGCTGCATACGGGTAATCCTAATAAGGAAAGAATGTCCATACTGAAAGGACGGGAATCCGTACCTTATGTCCAGTGAACGAAGAAGACGAACGGAAGAGAGCCCTACTTCGGGGATCACTAATGCTACATAAATACATACGTGTATAAGTATCTGATTACTAAATACGTAACTGGTTTTATATCATGTCTTAGCTTGTTTCATATGTTCATGTCATGTTCTACTGTTTTAAGCCTTAAACTGTGTTTGTCTTATATTCTGTCTATTCTAATTTAGTATTACTTGTATTTCATGTATTATTATACTTGTTGTGTAATAAATAGTAATTTCTAAAAATAGCAGGTTACCTAAAATAGAAAGTTATCAAAAATAGAAAGTTTCCAAAAATAGAAAGTTTCCAAAAATAGAAAGTTTCTAAAAATAGAATTACTGCTTAAAATAGATAAGTTTCTAAAAATATAAAGTTTCCATAAATAGATATAAGCTGGCTAAATAAGCTAATTATATAAGCTTAAGTGTTTTCTGATTATTATTCTAAGTCATGTAGTTATAAAGTATAGTTTATTAATTATTACATGTAAATTAAATAAACTATAGGTTAAAAGTATTTAATTAAATATATCATGATTTTAATTAAATAAGGGTAAAATACTTAGGTTAAAACATGTATTATTAACTATTAATAATATAATCTAAGTCATGTTAATTAATTAATTATAGTCATGGTTTTAAATAATTAATTAATTGTAAAGTCTAATTAAATATAAATACTTAGATTACAATTCAAGAACTAATAATTAAATTTATAACCTAAGTCATGTACATTAAATTAATCATGTCATGTTTTTTTAATTTAATTTAAGTCTAAACATAACTAGTAAAATCATAAACCTTGAAAATAATTTATAAACTGGACCCGTAACTAAAAACCATGAACTGGACCCGTAACTAACACCATAACCCGAACCCTGTCGGGTTTCCCCTTGGTTTGCTGCTTCCGTAGGACCACCACCACCATACCAAGGCCATATGGTCTCGGTGGTGTTACATAAGCCAAGCCGAGACCCCTATGGGGCTCGGTTATGCGTCGGCTAGACCACAAACACCCCACCCCTAAACCATTGATTTGATTTACCCCATGATCATTAACATGTTTTAATAATTGTTTTTAATTACTTTTTAAAAATATCATGATTTTATGTGAATCATTAAATCAAAACATAAAAGAAAAGGTTAAAAAGGTTATACCGATTACGTGAAACAAATGAGGATGAACACACGTGAATCCTTGCAAAATATCCAAGATCAAAATCAACCCGAAACACCCTTGTGGTGTTGTATATCCGGCGGCCAAAGAGGACAAGGAAGAAGGAAGAAAACTTTTAGGGTTTTAGTTATTTTCTAGATTTGTAAATAATAAAACAAGTTTTTACCTTAACCCCCTTGTTAGTTAATTTTGCATGGGCTAAGTCCATGTCCTTGTGTATGCCACGGGTAGAGGGCCCCACATGGGGTAAACCGTACTTTTCTCGTGTCTAAATATTATAGTGTGTTCTCGTGTTTTATCGTGTTCGTGTTTTACGTGTTCTAATTAATTATTGATCGTGACTTAAAATATTTATTCGTGTTCGTAATAAATATATATACGTAAATAATATTATCTCATGATTAAATTACGTTCATGATTTCATGATCGCATGTTCGTGATTGTAATTATTATTTAAATAATTATCGTGTATTCATACGTATTAAATACTTATCGTGTTCTAACACGTACGTAATACTTAAAATTCTTATACGTGAAACGTAACGTGCTATAAAAGGAAAGTTCTAATCATGTACGTACGATCTAAAGGGCTATAACACCCCATTTGGATAAATGGAATATCACAGGATAATCATGGCGTAATTTCAAAGCATAAGGTAAATGTCCTAGAACATCACATGACCATAAGGGATAACCAGAATCAAACATCGGTCCCCAATATAAACTCATAAACATAGCATAAAGTAAAAGTAATGCAAATGAAACAAAATCATATAATATAGCTCCCATCCTATGAATAACCTTTCCATGCTCTTGACCTTGTGTACCTGCCGTTTGGGGACATGAAAAGAGAAAATGGCTGAGCGAGACGCTCAGTGCGCGGATATATAATAATAGCATGGAATAACATAACATAAGTGAAGGCTGAAATGAAAGCATAATAATGAAAATGCAGCGGAAAAATGTAAGTTCTGGGAAACCTGGTGACATGTAATAAACTTGTAATATGTAATAAACTTGTAACTTTTAATAAACTGATTTATTCTTAAAAAGATTCTCATATTCATGTTAATACTGAAAGTCTGATGTTTAATCATGAAAACTATAATTTAAATGCCAAAGAGCTCATATAGGTCATGAAATATATCAACGTGCATGAATACATGGAAGGGTGACCTCGTCATGCTATAGAGGGGTGACCTCTAAATACTGTGCTGGGTGGAGGGATCACCTCCAATGTGAAGGATGTAAAGCACACATCACATTCACCCTGATAACTTATAACACTTATAAGCCTAGGATGCATCCATACGCCCCACTAAACATACATATAAAAATGGCCAACCTGAACATGAGTGGGACGATGCAGGATATCACTCTCCTGCATGTGAGTCACGACACCGGTGCCTCTAGTGCTGTGGTTACGGTACCTCCGTAACTAGTACATAAACTGGTCATGCTTGTATATAATGCTCTGGCAATTTATTTAGTTATTAACATGATTACTGAGAAACTTAAACATATATTGGAGAAAACATTTGGCTGTAGACGGGAAATCCTAAACATGCATAGGAAAGGAAGTCCTTACTGAAAGGACGGAAATCCGTACCTCACGTCTAGTAACATAAATGATGAATAACGTGGAGGATGAAAACGTGAAGAAGATCACACTCCATAAATGCTACATAATAAAGATGGACATGTATGAGTCGCTTGGTTAACTTATACTTAATAATTTTTAATTATTTAATGTAATCTTAACTTGTTCTTGTATTGCCTTAACGTTCTTGACTTATATTATAACCCATGTATCATGCTTAATGTATTTTATGTTCATATGTTTTAATTAGCATAAAATATATTTATTTCATGATCGTGTAGTAAACTCTACTTAATAAATACTTACGCTAAAATAATAATAATTATTAGTTAATATTAACGTGCATGGTTTTACTTGAAATCATAATTCCTATCATAACATGATAATTTAATAAAACTAACGTTAACTAGATAATCAAATAATTAATATAAGTCAAGTTTATTAATTTAATTGTGCGATAAAATACTTAGGCAAAATCTATTAATTAAATATAATTTAAGTCTCGTAAAAATATTTAACCATAACGTGTAAATACTATCTAACTTAATCATGTTCAATAACGTAATCCAACGTACCCAAGCCTACCGAGACACCCGCGTCTCGGTCGCACAAAACAACCAACAAAATAAGCAAACACCCTAATTCTAGTCCTGTCCAACATCTATTTTATAGTTCTGTCCAAGATACTATTTAGTTTTGTCCAACATATATAAACCAGTTCTGTCCAACATCTTTATTTAGTTTCATCCGATATCTTTAGTCAGTTTTATCCAATAAACATACCCAGACCTGCTGCCTAGATCCGGGTACACCCTGTTTACCTATTTTTAGCCCTCGATCGACTACTAGTTCATCCTGCTGTTTTATAATTACCCACCGCCATATAATAATTAACCACCGAGACCTAACAGGTCTCGTTTCCCACCGCTACTAGACGAATCTCCCCTGTTTGAGGATTTTGGGTTGCAATTGATTGGCCTAAAACACCCCTGCTGTGGCATCAAACCCCCACTGAGACCATAGAATGGTCTCGGTTTACGTGTAGGCTGAATACCACAACAGAACCCTTAAATCTTGATGAACCCACGTTTTTATTAAACTTGTAATAATATGTTATTTGGTTTCTTGATTAATTATCAATAGAAGAAAAACAAAACGAGATCAAAGATGATCTTGTTCGTGTGTTAGGGTTTAGAGCAATCAAACGAATACCAACCTTTTTCCTTGCATTGAAAGCCACGATTTGTTCTTGTCCTTGGTGAGGGAAGTGACGGCAGAAGAAGAACAAAAAAAACGATCGGTTCTTTTTTTTAGGGTTTCTGTTTTTTGTTATCTTATGTCGACTAAAAAAAACAAACAAAACACTTCCCCCGTCTTTTATTCTTGTTGCTAGTCGGTTTAGAAGGCCACTTGGGCCTCGGCCCATTCCTTTTTTTTATTCCAACCGCCAGCAGCCCATATTGTTTTGTTTTAGATTTCATGCTTTATTATTTCGTACGCGTAAACGTGTTTTAAATGTCGGCACTATTATTATTCCTTTTCGTATGAAATGTCGTGTTATAAAATGTCGCGTTATACGTAAATACTTATAGTATATTAATAATAACAACATACAAAATTTCTTGTCGTGTATTTAATATGCGTAACTATCGTCTTAAATATTCGTGTCATGTGTCGTATTATTTAATAATCGTAAAGTTTTAAATTATACATAATTTCAAGTAGTAAGTGTTCTAGGGATTTTAAAGCGGGTTTACAACTCTTCCCCTCTAAAAGAATAATTCGTCCTCGAATTAGAGATACGATATCCTGGAAGGGGCCTGAACGTGACGTAACCGTAGAGAACATGGAACATGACGTAACTAAAGGGAACATGGATCATGAAGTGACTGAAAAAGAACATATCTGAACTTATGAAAGGAAAATAGGATAAGAAATAATCATGAAACGATATGATACTAAGTATCATACTTACTGGTATAAGCACACACAAAGCATTGATGCGTGAGACATATTGAGACGTAGTACGTGAACAATTTTTTGAACGTGATACATGAATAATTGTGAACGTGATACTTGGAGATATGGTACATGAATTATGAGACATATGGTGAATGATAATACGTGCAAAACATATCGTGAACGTGATATTAGAACGTAGGATAAACATGACATGGAAACATATAGTGGACCTGTAATAACTAAGGAGGTAAAATTAATGATACGAGCTGAGACATGAAATTTGACGTGAAACATCTGTCTGAGGATGAAAAGTCATACTAAACTTGAGTCTAGTTTCCCAAGCTTCCTACAATCTTTCCAGAATGAAAGTGAAACGTAACTTGTAAGATAGGATATGATCATGATTGCGAATCATGTCATGGACATGGAAGTGAAAATCAAATCATGATAATGAAAGAAAATATAGACGTGGTTAGTTTCGTGAATGCTCACGTGAAACATAACTTGAGAACTGAAACAATCATACAGAGGTGAACGCAAATAATAAATGCTAACATAAACCTTTATCTGATCTGATAGCTGAAAAAGTGTCGTGTAATCGTACGATCATTGGCTGGAAAATAGCTGATAGTCTGCTAATGTACACTCCTTTCGGATGAAAGAAGACATGTAAGATTGGTTAAATTGTTGAATGGCGATTCGAATATTTCTAAAGGTTGAAGTGACTGCAAGCGTGTTGGCGTTCTATTTAACCTGCTGAAAAGTCAGGCATTTAGATATGAACATAACTACATCTTGTTTCATGTTTCTCCACCAAAATCTGGTTGAGATCATAATACCTCTTTGTAGGATCAGGATACATAGAAATTGGAAGCTATGAGTCTAGGTAAAATTTAGACTTCTCTTAGCGTAAGAGTTCTGGAACACATAAGTTAGATGTAGGATTTTATTCTTTATGCGTAGGCGTAATCATGGTAAAATTTACGTACAGAAAAAAAAATTCAGTGTGAAATTCCTCCGTTATAAGTCTTGTAACATAGAGCGAAGATGGTCTTCGTACTCTTCTAAACTTAAAGAAGGTCATAATATTAGAAATGAATAGAAAAATGACTTGTCCAGAGTTTATGAAAAATTTATTTCTCAAATCCTTAATTACTGCTGACATTCATAAACTAAAATGCACAAACATGAATTCATAATGACCATAACGTGTGCGAAGTCAGTCACGGAAGTGTCTTGCTCTTTCACTCACAACTGTCGATAGCCTGATCGTAAATCGATCTTGGAAAGTGTTTAGAGTCTGGTAGTTGATTGAATGGCTGAATAATACTTGGGGAGAAAAAAAAATATGGTCATGAATGGTGGTAGACTTGGTAGTTCCTTCTGGTAATATATTTTAGAAAATTCTGAAGTAATCGACTGATTAATGGATAAGAATATCGAAAGTCGTGTCATAATTGATAGCTAAGAAATTCTTCGTAGCCAATAACACATGCTTGTAAGGCATAAGAAAAAAAATTCACAAATTTTCCGGGTGGAAAACCAATGCTGAATGTATTCAGGAATCTGAACATTACTGAATATAATCTGGTACGAATAATGCAAGGTCTTTTCATAAATCTGAAATGGAAGTCTATATATACTTGGGGTGATATAACGACTTCTAAGATGGACATGAATATCCGAATATGAAATCGTGCAATGGTCCGCACACGAAGTAAACATGGCAGATTTCACTGAATGTATTTCGTCCGTCTCATACGAAACGAACACTACATGACCAACTATGAACAAAAAGTTAGAGATGGTGCTGAAATCTTGGTGGCTTGATTCACACATGGCATAACAAAATAAGTATACGCTTAAAAGGTACCTTGAATCACTAAGGCTGAGTTTAGAATTTATGCATGAGTCGTGTGTCTTGACTCATGTGCTAGTATTCGTGTGACATGTGTCTTGAATGGTGTCTTTAGTACATATACATGAGAGGATGTGTCTTGAAGGATGCCTTGACATATGAAAAGAAATCATAATGGAAATGGTGGTTAAAATGCTAGAGTTGGCGGATCTACTAGACTGCTGACCCTTGTAATTCTGGTTAAGTCTACGATCGGTGTTCTGTTGTGATTGCTAGAATACTTGTTGTCACAGTAGTGGTTACTATTGTCTTGTCTGCCAGTCCCATGATGGTTATTCTCATGACGGTGATTCATGTAACTATTCAGCTGAGTGGCCGGCTGGTACCGGTTCCCACTCATGTGACTGAAAAGACAACTGAATGACGTGTGACATATAACTAAAAGGTAAGGACATGAATTGAGATGGAAATCGTATGGTGGTGAAGCATCTTCCCGTCCGATCGCTTGGTCTAACGCCTTTGTCCTCGTCTTGTAAGATCTCCAGGTTGTAAACAGCATCAGCATCAGCATCTCGTAGCGTCTCCAAATAATCAGCAACATCTACATTTAGTAACATTCCCAAGCTATGAGCGGCATCAACATCTTGTAGAATATCAACAAGTGAAATACGCCTGAGATGATTTAGAATCGACTAGCAAATACTCATGGAGTATTTGTAGATGAAATACACATGTATTACGAAACGTGTAGTGCAATAGAATACGGTACATGGAGTACACGTGGAACGTGGTACATGGATTACACATGGAATGTACATGAAAGGATCGGTATGGGGTCGATCATCTGACTTGATTTTAAGGGAAAATAATTGGTTAAACGGTTAGAAAAACCGAGCTGGAATGAGCATCAGGATAGCCTAGCAATTCCAGCATAGACATCAATCTGGTTGCATAGAGAAAGAAACTAGAAGTGTGGTTAAATGAAATTCAACGATGATTTACATGAAAGCATTGTTAATGAAAACCAACCATGACTATCATAAAAGCAAGATTAAATGAAATACATCAATGTCTAGCATGAGGGCATGATTAACATGATGAAGACATAATTTACATAAAGAGGCATGGAACATAATCATCATAAAGATGAAATTATCATGAAGAAACATGGGACAAAATTAACATGAAGGAGCATAAAACATAATCAGCATGAAAACCAAGTTAACCATGATAGTATGAAAACATACTTGACATAAAGGAACATAACAAATAAATGAGAGGACATGAAAAGTTATTACGATAGTGTGAACGACTATGAGTCGTTTCACAATGCAATTTAATGCAACATATATGGTAAGTCTGACACAATATAACATGACCTAAACATAAAAGATGCATGAAGTACTTTATAAAGCATGAAACAGTTTATAATGCATGAAACGGTTTAAATGCTTGGTTAAGAAATATGAGATATGTACATGAGTGAACACCTATGGGTCGGCTCACAAAACAAAAAGGCAAGTGCGGACGCCTATTGGTCGGTCCACTAATCAAACAAAAGTTTCGATAAAAGCATATGCGACTAAATAGAGTCAGTCTTGTACCAACCATTATTTAGTTAAAATTCCTGCGACAATGAGATGCATGCATGAATGAATGCATGAAATGAAAATAAAATGAATGCGTGAAAACCAACTGTCTAAACCTAACAGAAAACATATGACCACGTACGAACTACGGTGGTTTAGTCCATATTAGCCAAAGTTCTCAAGGAACATCATGTAAAACAATGACACGTAACTAAGTATGGATGACGGTTAGTAAAAAAATTCTGTGAAAACATCATGGTTAAAACATCAAGGTGCTGAAAATATCGATACATGGAATAACAAGCGTTGGCTTAGGAAGGTCCTGGTGACTACCCACTAGTCACAGGTCAAGTTTTAGAGCCTACAGGTCGAAACCATGCGCTCTGATACCATAATTGTAACACCTCATTTGGATAAATGGAATATCACAAGATAATCATGGCGTAATATCAAAGCATAAGGTAAATGTTCTAGAACATCACATGACCATAAGGGATAACCGAAATCAAACATCGGTCCCCAATATAAACTCATAAACATAGCATAAAGTAAAAGTAATGCAAATGAAACAGAAACATATAATATAGCTCCCATCCTATGCATAACCTTTCCATGCTCTTGACCTTGTGTACCTGACGTTTGGGGACATGAAAAGAGAAAACGGTTGAGCGAGACGCTCAGTGCGCGGATATATAATAATAACATGGAATAACATAACATAAGTGAAGGCTGAAATGAAAGCATAATAATGAAAATGCAGCGGAAAAATGTAAGTTCTGGGAAACCTGGTGACATGTAAAAAACTTGTAATATGTAATAAACTTGTAACTTATAATAAACTGATTTATTCTTAAAAAGAGTCTCATATTCATGTTAATACTGAAAGTCTGCTGTTTAATCATGAAAACTGTAATTTAAATGCCAAAGAGCTCATATAGGTCATGAAATATATCAATGTGCATGAATACATGGAGGGGTGACCTCGTCATGCTATAGAGGGGTGACCTCTAAATATTGTGCTGGGTGGAGGGATCAGCTCCAATGTGAAGGATGTAGAGCACACACCACATTCACCCTGATAACTTGTAACACTTATAAGCCTAGGATGAATCCATACACCCCACTAAACATACATATAAAAATGGCCAACCTGAACATGAGTGGGACGATGCAGGATATCACTCTCCTGCATGTGAGTCACGACACCGGTGCCTCTAATGCCGTGGTTACGGTACCTCCCTAACTAGTACATAAACTGGTCATGCTTGTATATAATGATCTGGCAATTTATTTAGTTATTAACATGATTACTGAGAAACTTAAACATATACTGGGGAAAACATTTGGCTGCAGACGGGAAATCCTAAACATGCATAGGAAAGGAAGTCCTTACTGAAAGGACGGAAATCCGTACCTCACGTCCAGTAACATAAATGAAGAATAACGTGGAGGATGAAAACGTGAAAAAGATCACACTCCATAAATGCTACATAATAAAGATGGACATGTATGAGTCGCTTGGTTAACTTATACTTAATAATTTTTAGTTATTTGATGTAATCTTAACTTGTTCTTGTATTGCCTTAACGTTCTTGACTTATATTATAACCCATGTATCATGCTTAATGTATTTTATGTTCATATGTTTTAATTAGAATAAAATATATTTATTTCATGATCGTGTAGTAAACTCTACTTAATAAATACTTACGCTAAAATAATAATAATTATTAGTTAATATTAACGTGCATGGTTTTACTTGAAATCATAATTCCTATCATAACATGATCATTTAATAAAACTAACGTTAACTAGATAATCAAATAATTAATATAAGTCAAGTTTATTAATTTAATTGTGCGATAAAATACTTAGGCAAAATCTTTTAATTAAATATAATTTAAGTCTCGTAAAAATATTTAACCATAACGTGTAAATACTACCTAACTTAATCATGTTTAATAATGTAATCCAACGTACCCAAGCCTACCGAGACACACGCGTCTCGGTCGCACGAAACAACCAACAAAATAAGCAAACACCCTAATTCTAGTCCTGTCCAACATCTATTTTATAGTTCTGTCCAAGATACTATTTAGTTCTGTCCAACATATATAAACCAGTTCTGTCCAACATCTTTATTTAGTTTCATCCGATATCTTTAGTCAGTTTTATCCAATAAACATACCCAGACCTGCTGCCTAGATCCGGGTACCCCCTGTTTACCTATTTTTAGCCCTCGATCGACTACTAGTTCATCCTGCTGTTTTATAATTACCCACCGCCATAATATAATTAACCACCGAGACCTAACAGGTCTCGCCTTTTTTTTATTCCAACCGCCAGCAGCCCATATTGTTTTGTTTTAGATTTCGTGCTTTATTATTTCGTATGCGTAAACGTGTTTTAAATTTCGGCACTATTATTATTCCTTGTCGTATGAAATGTCGTGTTATAAAATGCCGCGTTATACGTAAATACTTATAGTATATTAATAATAACAACATATAAAATTTCTTGTCGTGTATTTAATATGCGTAACTATCGTGTTAAATATTCGTGTCATGTGTCGTATTATTTAATAATCGTAAAGTTTTAAATTATACATAATTTCAAGTAGTAAGTGTTCTAGGGATTTTAAAGCGGGTTTTACAAGGGCACTATTCATGGTAAAAGCATGCGGGTTTTACAAAATTCCCATCATAAATGAGGGAAGATTGGAACCCTAATCTCTTTTGGAATTGACTACGGTTTGCATTAGCTTGCAAAAGCAAAATGCAGACCTTGTACAAGTTGTCACAGGTCATGGCCTCGAACTCAAGACATTAAGGGAGAGGATAGTTGTTTTGGAAGCTGCCAATGCTAGGAGAAGGCAGGCTAGAGTCCTTTCATCAGGGGGAGGATTCTTACAAAGGGGAGGAGGATGCACCTACTAAGCCATTCAATTTGAGTGACAAGGGTTTACAAGAAGAAGGTAGTTCTATTGGAAGTAAACAGGTGAAGATAGCTGAAGCATTGACTAGTTTGAAGGAGAAACCAGTTCTTGATGTTTCTTCAATCACTCCAAAGAAGCTATCGTTTGTGGAGATGATGATGTAGGTTTCTGGATCAGCCACTGACATTCAGAATTTGAGCACTGACAAGAGCAAACCAAGCACTGACAGACCTATATGTATGATTGGTGTATCCCAACCACCAGTTAACATTAGGGATGTTACCACACAGGTGCCAACCATGACTTTACCAGCTATTGGAGCAACAGACAAGGGTAAAGGGATTTTGGTGGAAGTTGAGGTACCAAAGAATGCAGCCCAGGTACATTTTGATTCAGTTTTGGCTGCACAATTGCAAGAACAGGATAGGACTACCATAGAAAAGCTAAGGATGGTAGTGATGGTGATGAGAGCTCCGATTCTAGTATGATGATTATAGAGGAGCCATAGAGGTTAGAGTATGGTAAGGATGACTTAGCCAAGGAAAGGATGAGAGAGTTGAAGATGAAAGTAGATTTTGAAATGCCTCGAGTGACAAAAATGTATTTTGCATGGGAGTCTACTATTGAGAAGAATCCAGACATGTCTATCACTGGACAAATTTGGGGTTTGGAGATTTTGCTGCGAGTTTAGGAAGACTGCAAAGTGATTTTGAAGCACAAGGCTAGTAATGTGCTTTCTGAGCTCAAGAGGGATAGAAGAGAGCTATACTTTATGCTTCTTAGGTGTCATCAAGGTGGGTGGATCTATGAAAGATTGAGGAAGCTATCATTTGAAGAATTGGGGTTTCATGCTTATCCAATTTGGGAAAGAGTTTTTGAGGAAAACACAATGAGGCTATTCTTAGATAAAAGGAGAGAAGAAATTGAGGAGAATATGCAGATCAAGAGGACTTCTATCGTACCAAGGCCAGTGAAGAAGGGAATTCCCATTGAATTCCCAGTCCTTGATAAATTGAATCCTAGTGAAGCAGTGATTAGAAAGAGTATAAAGCTTTCACCTTTGGAGGCTTCAGATGTTGCAGAGGTAATGCCCTTGGATTTCAGAAACCCAATAGTCAATTATGAAGAAGATGCAAGTGGGTTCTGGATGATCACCAGATATGGAAAGGAGGTACATACTTTTACTTCCTTGATCTCATTATTTGTAAGCATAGATAGAGAAGACTTGGTAGATCTATGGAATCTGATGAAGACCAAGTATGAGGCTGAAGCACCTACTTCAGCAAATGGAATAAAGATCTGGATTGCATTCAAAAGAATGATTACACCAGATGAAGCAAATCCAATAGGGTTGGATCTGGATGATATCAGTGGGTTACAATGGTGTCTACATTCAGCTGCTGGTGTTTACCATCTAAGCACTACAAAGTTTTCAGAGTATCTTCTGGTTGATGCTCAATATCCTATGTCCAAGGATGTTTTGAAGAAGATGGTGTCTGCATAGTTAGAAGTGGATTATACTAGTGATGTTAGCAAGGATTTAATAAGATTTATTTACTTTCTAATCAACAATTACTTTGTATTTGTAAGAATCCTCCTTGTACTTAGTTTTTATTCAGAAACTTGATTACTATAGTAGATATCAAGTTTAGGGGAGGATTGTTGGGAATAAAATGGGCTAAGTCACTCAGACGCTGACAAGAGGAAATTGGACGCTGACAAGAGGAAATGAAGCGCTGACGGATCAAGCACTGACAGGAATACTTAGTCAACACGTTTAATATTTAAAGAAAAGATAGGCTCAAAATTATATTTTCTATATCTATCTTTTCCTAGAATAGTTGATAGGTAATCCTTTGTACACGACTCTTTATGTTATAAAAGAAGGTCGTAGGGTTTATACATAAGATACATTATTCAGTTTTCACAACTTTCATTGTAAGCAAGTTTGTTTATTAATCTAAAGTGAAAGTTTGGTTTACTTGTTTGCTTGTTCTTTATTCAAAGTGTTAATTTCGCACAACACTTGGATTGTTCATCACAACAAAGTTTCTCTAAGTATTAATCTTGATTCAATCTCGTTTAATACAAAGCTAATCGATCTAAGTTTGGGATCAATAGAAGACTCCAGTAAGAAAATGTGCAAATGACGTGCCTAACAAACTGTCAGACTCTATAGTCTCTACGGCGCCAGAGAATGGTTGTTAGAGTAGTTCATTCAAGCAAGGTAAAATTTTCCTTTTTCTTTTCTTTTTTTGGGTTGTTTTGGTTCTGTTACAAACGTGTCTAATTGTGTTTTTTTTATTTTTAACAGTCCAAGCTTCTTGTGAATCTCATATGCCACCAGGCTCTTTGCCGGTCGGGATAACTTCCAGCCGGACATTGCAGGACCGAGTTATACATACAGTGGAGGTAAATTGTAGGGGTGTGCACGGTTAAGTTTTAGGAAAAAACCGGAACCAAATGTTTAGTTTTTTGCATAACCATTACCGAAGCCGTTCGGTTTTTCTCGGTTTGGTTTTTTGGTTTTACTCGGTTTTCTGTCCGGTCTCTCGATTTTTTCTGTTTCCTCAACCGTTTATATTTGGGCCATTTTTACTCCATGGGCCAAACCGACGCCAACATGTTAAAATACTAAAATCTTATTTAGTGATTTATTGTTAAGTAATAGTAGCAAGTAACATTGCATGTAGTAGGTAGTTGGAACAAGTTTTGAGTAGTAAACAAAACATATCAGTACTGAGTTTCCAACATGCAATACTCAGTAGTAGTTTTAATTTTCATATAGAAGTTTATTAAACAGTACATCATTAGCATTTTTTCAACTTGCAATGGTTATTATTCCCTAGTTTTGAAATGTAACCTATAATTATGAATCTATATATTATAATAAAGGAAGCTTTAAAAAGACTTTAAATACCCTTTGAAAAAGAAATGCTGAATTTTTAGAGTGTTTAACATGGCCATTTCATATTGGTATTAGGCTATTTTTAGTAACCATTTCAAAACTTACAAAGCTTACATGGGAAGAAGCTAAAACTTACAAAGCTTACATGGGAAGAAGCTAAAACTTACAAAGCTTACATGAAGAAGCTAAATTTTCGGTTTAATTTATAACAACATAAATTAACAACAAGGACCTAATCTATAAATTGGCCAAACACATCATACGAGTCTGTGAGCAAGATTTTGGGGAAAACACAATACACTAACCTATGATAAACACCCAACCCTATAGAAACACAAAAATGGTGGGACGCGAAGCAGATAACCATAAAATTTTTTGGGAAAATACAAATGGTGGGACGCGAAGCAGATAACCATAAAATTTTTTGGGAAAATACAAATCCGATTTATTTAGCTTTTTATAGAATTAATCTTATCGTATGTTTTAATTATTTTACATTAATTAAATTTATTATATGTTTAATTAATCAGTTATATATGTTAATCTGTATTCGTTTTAAAAGGTAAATTGTATATAATAATAATTTTTAGAAAATATTTGGTTTAATCTTATCACAATAATATTTTTTTTAAATTGAACAAGATATTGCTATTTAAAAAAATGATTTTGATCTTATCATACAAACAGTAAATTATTATAACCGGCTATGTTCAATGAACCCTACCATTTAAAATGATAAGATCCCTAACAAATAGTGATTTTGTAACAGTTTTTAGGGTTAACACGACTTGAGGTTTGTTTATGATTAGTGTATAAATAGAGCCATCTATTAGAGTCATTTTCATAATTCTAACACATTTCCTTCTCTATTCATTCTTAAATTATAGTCTATGATGGCAAGCCCTAACATAGTTGTCCTGGTCAAGGATTTGCGGGCCAAAAGAGAAACCCAAACAATATTGGTGAAGGTGGATGGAAGCTGGAAAGAGACCGTATACGGGAAACCAATCGGAGTGGATAACCGTGAGATGGTTTTAATTGACCAAGATGTATGTATTTGCTGTTAAATTATCATACACATTTCTTTATGCACAACTTTATTTATTTATTTTTTGTTTGTGGTTTATAGGGTTCTAGAACTCATGCGTCCGTAAAAAGTGAGTTTCTGACTGTCTTTGAAAAGAAACTATTGGAAGGTACCTCAATGTATTTGTCCAATCTTGGCGTCGCTGAGTACCAAGGCAAAATAAAGTATATTGATCATCGGTATACGATTAATTTATACTGAAACAGTATTATCAAGCACACGACAACTTTTGAAGGTCCTGAAAATGTTTTTCATTTTGTGGACTTTGATAAGTTGCTAAAGAATCATGTTGTGGATAACGGCTGTGTTGGTGAGTGTCTTCCTTTTATCAAAAAATTTAAACTGCTGTTACGGATATATTTGGGCAGACCAAACCATTTATCTGTAAAAAATTAATTTAGTTTTTATTTTTCATGCAGATGTAATAGGTTACCTAACTATGTGTGGTGACCATAAAAATCTTGAAATCAATGGCAAACCTGGACACAAGATCTTGTGTCAAATAGCTGATTTGAAGTACGTAATTTAATAAATATATACTTTTGATAGACATTTATTAAATATAAAATTTATAATTTTAATCATACCTTAATGCAGATCAAATGAGTTGCAATGCACTTTCTGGGTTGACTATGTAAAACAGATCAATGACTATGTGAATACACATAGCTCAGGAGCAAGTTCCAAAATTGTTATAGTTATCCACTACGGACGCTATAAGTTATGGAGATGTATTGATTATAATAACATTTATATGTTTTATGTACGAAATAAAATTGTTATATTTTTTAGAATGTTTTATTTTTTCATGTAACAGAAAAAATCCATCCAAAATGGTTACTTTGGAACTAGGCTCCTCATACACATTTCTTATAGAGAGGTATTAATTATAATAACTACTTTATAGCGTTTCCTATCTTGACTAGTGACATACACATTTGTAGACCCTCTATAAGCATAGTCGTTATACATATACAGGAGATCCTACAAGTTTCATAAAAGTGTCTTATGCATAAGTAATTGATTTGTATATAAAACAATCTAAAAATATGTATACTTTTTAAATAGACTATTACCTGTGCGTTTGGAAATGTCTTATGGTCCAGCCACATCTTAACTTAATCAACACAAGGTATTACTTTTCAAACGTAATCTTATTATTGTATAATAAAGAATTACAAGTGTTATGGATAACACCGTTTGATGACAATGTGTTGTGCACACTTTGAACAACAATAAACCTTAACTTATGAATACAGTCGTAGCTGTTTGATTCACTAAGTTATACGCACTAATGTTCTTAATATCTCAAAGTGTTAAACATTAATGCATGGATATACATCCTATTTATAGTGTTACGAGTTTGACTTAAACAGTACTTGATGTCGACTACACAAGCTTTTACAAGTTCCCACATCAGTCACATGATGTCCTTCTATTCTTGGTAGTCTTCCATTATGCTTTAAGGAAAAAACAGTTTCCTTGTTCTTCATATTCTCGAACACGCAAATGGCATGTCCAAAGTGTGCTGAGAGTTATCAGGGTATTGCCACCCCTGTTAACTCTCAACCCCTCAGAGTCCCTAATACATCTTGGCTGTTATCCATCACAGCCAAGGAGTATGTCTTCAGGTAATCTTCGACTTCCCTGACAATGTCTCTGATATGGACTCCTCTGAGGTTGCTCACAGAGACTTGGATCTCTGTGAGTCTTGCGAAACTTGCCTGCCTCCTAGGCACAGGCAAGGGACTATCTATCAGCCTAATTATGTTTAAATCAATGATCAGGGAATCTAACAAGTTTAGATTCCCAACAATCTCCCCCTATTTAAACATAAATAATGCTAGATCTAACTAAGTTAAGGTAAAAGAGTTTAACAGCTTCTTCTTACACATAACAGATCTAAACAAACATACCTCATGATTTTATTAAGACTTAGAGAAAATTACAAGTTCATTACATAAGTTAAATAAAAGATGAAGGTAAAAAGGGCTGACACTATCTTCAATAGTCATCATTTTTTATTCTTTCTTCAGCTTCGGCCACATCTAATCTGTTATCAATTTCATCCTGCAAAGTCTTTGCAAACTTCTGGGAATACTCTGAGTTGATCTTGAGACACTTCTTGTGACAGAGTAGCTGAATAGTTGAAGCCAGGCACAGCTCATCTTCCCTCTGAAAAGCATACTGGAAAGCCTTGTTCATAAATGCCATTCCTCTTTCAGGCACTGAGTATGTCTAACCATCAATAGGGCCAACAATACCATTTGGAAGGATCAAATCCCTGTGCATACCATCCACACGAACATCTTCAGTAACAAAAGTTTCATCAACAATTTGTGAAATTCTTCTTCTTTTGTTGCCTGTCTTTGGGGGTTCTTGTTCGAAAAGCTGTGGTGGGGGATCAATCTTGAGTTTGGCAGCTGTTTCCTTGATCCAGTTAAACTTAGCCTTAAGAGTATTAAGCAGAAGGAAATTTTCCTGTCCAGACTTTTTGGCAGCTAAGGCTTCGAGTTCAAACCATTCTGATAACCCAAGTGTCTTTAACCTGAAGTTGTCAAACACATCCATATTCCTCTGTTGGTTTTCCCTCCATAAGATCATCTGTGGGGTGTTTGTAGATTTGTGAATGGTGTATTTAAACTTGGTTATCTTGCCAGCAGCATACCTGTTGTTCACGCAGGCATCATAGTCAGCTTTGACTTTCTTTAAGGCCTCAACGCGTTTTAGTTCCATTTCCCTCAACCTTTGTTTTTGTTTTTCCCTTTCAGGTGGTGTCATCTTCCTCAGAGTAGCTTCATTTAATTCTTTGGATGTCTTGAGCTCATTTAGTCTTTTGAATTCTTCAGCCTGTTGCTCTATTTCTTCAGGAGTTAAAGGACTCTCATCGGAAGGTGTAAAGGTTGAAAAGTGGGAAAGGTCTGTGGTGGATCCTCCTGTCTCTAGCATCGCAGCTATCTTCTTAAGTTTGGTGTCAGTATCAACCAAAACTATCTCCTTACCTTTCTTCGAGACAGAGGACTCCACACTTAAGTTTTTCAAATCATCAGCTCTTTTGAGAAACGCTGTCTGAGCCTGATTTTGAATAGATTTTGGGAGAGAGCTCACAGTGAATTTTAGTTTCTTGGCCGCTGGCTCATCCTCAGGCTTGCTGATGTTAACTAAGATCATGGATTTAGATTAGTCAGCTCCATCTTGTGTTTGTTGCTCCCCCTGAGTATCATCCTCATCATCAGGTACTATAACTGGTGTGATGACTTGTAGAGGAACAGGTGTAGTTGAGGGATTGGCTGATGATGAGCCTTGTTCAGCAGATGCAAGGCTGAGTATATTATTCTTCTCCCCCTCACGTTCATCCTTACTTCCCTGATGCTTGGATGAACGTGCCTGAAATCGTCTTACAATCTGATCCACAGAGGCAGCCATGGCACGTTGTCGTTTTCTTGAAGCCCTGGCAATCTTCAGCAAGAGGTTGGCATTGGCATTAGTGTTTGCCTGAACACGCCTGGCAATAAATCCAGCATGGTTGTATTGCCTGTTGCGAACCGCATTGAAGTGCCTGTTCATGTTGTTTTCTTGTTCATGGAACATAGCAGGGACAACTGAGTCAATGGCATCCTTGATTCGTGTCGAGAGATGACTTAGTCCCTGGGCCACACCTTTTCTTGCACCCTCTTGAATTGGCTCAGTGACAGCCTCAGTCACAGCCTTCTTTATAATGCCTGGAAATGTGACAGTAAAATTGTGCATCTCTGACTTGATCACGTCCAGCTTCCTTGACAAGCGCTCAATATCAGATTGATGATGTACGGGCTGAAGATTCTTGATATTGAGGCTTTGCTGAGCAAAATCATCCCCCCTTGGAATTAAGTCGAAGTTGGTCTGGGTAGGATGACCAAACATGAGGAATTCGGCTGTTGGATCATATGTTGGTGTTTGAAAGACTGTTGTTGCAGATGTAGCAGAGTTTGGAGTGTCAACAGCTTCCTTGAGAGGAGAAGTCTTGTCATCTTCTTTAGGAGGAGAGGCTGACAGCTGGTCATCCTCATCTTCTTCATCCTCTTCATCAAACATTCCCTCAGGGAATTCATCTTCAGGCATGGGCTCAAATTCAGAGACATAATCTTCTACTGAGAGCATTTCTTCATCAACATTTAACACAAGCTCTTCAGTATTGAGTTTATCCTGAGTCATTGTTTCAGCCTCCTTTTCGTGTACCTGAGATTCTTTGACTGGCTGTACAATTTCAGCCTGCAAGTTTGTTGTAATTAGTAACAGGGAAAAAATATAAGGTGAATGGTCGCCATTTCGCTGTCCCAGAGAGGCTGAGGGTGATTACTCAGCCACTCCAAAGGATAAATCCTTGGGATTCTTTTAAGTGTGAATGAAGTGTGGTTAATGGTCGCCATTCGCTGCCCCTAGGAAAGCTGAGTGTGATTATTCAGCCCCCCCAAAAAGGTAAAAAACCTTTGGGACTCTTTTGATTGTGAAACATATGTTGTGTAATGATCGCCAGTCGCTGCCCCTAGGAAAGCTGAGTGTGATTATTCAGCCCCCCCAAAAGGTAAAACCTTTGGGACTCTTTTAAGAATGAAACATATGTTGTTGTAGGTCGCCTGTTACGCTGCCCCTAGGAAAGCTGAGGGTGATGATTCAGCTCCCCCTGAAAGGATAAATCCTTTGGGACTCTTTTAAGGAGGGAACCAAGAAGCTGTGTGAAGTACATCTGATCAAGGTTGAGACATTAATGTATTCAGGTTGTTGTTAGCCTGAATACTGTCTAGAGGGTTCAGGGTCATCGGGGTGCTTTATAAACACAAATGAATCATTCCCTGGTGCAAAGACAGGGTGTACAGAACTCTTAAAGTATTCTAAGTGTAATGACAGACTTCTATGGGTCGAGGATTACCCTAACTTCACCACTCGCTCCTACAGACAAATGAGAGTGGTTGCTTGTGAACCTCTAAAAATGTACATTGATTACCTGTGAGATATCAGCTTGGTTTGGCTGGTTTCCTGTTGTCTCTGCTGACCTAGAGACACTAGACGCTTGTTGTTTGTCAGCCAAAGATTCTGAATCCACAAGAGTATCTGGACCAGAGGCGGTGTCAATCTTCTTTTCCTTAGCCTTACTAACAGCTTTGGAGTGGGAAGAAGAGGGGATTTTCTTCTTCTTTGGCTGTTGGCCAGATGAAGCCTTGGACTTAGTAGTGTGCTGCCTAGAGGTCAAAGACATAGACTTGCCAGCGACACTAGAAGTATTCACCTTCTCAGAGGAAGGGAGCAAGGGCTTCTCAGCGTTAGGTACCTGGTTGGCCACGTTCAGCATGTGGGCGGTGACAGGGGTATCCTCAGCTCCTATCTCCTTGTAGATGGCGCCTGTGATGCGATAGGGCTTAAGAGCTGTTAAGGCCTTGTTGTGGTAATTCTCTCCCAGCAAACTCTCAAAGATCAGGGACAGGTAGCGCACATAACAGATGTTCTTTTCCCTGACCTGATTCCTTCCTTTCAGTTGTTCTACCAGGTTTGAGAATAGGATGCTTCCAAAGTCGACATCAGCTCCCCAGATTAATCCATACGCAATAGCCTGATGATTGGACGACATCTGATCCTGTGATCCCTGCATTCCTCCCAGGGACTTCACAATGTGGGTGAAGAGGACACGCCACATAGGAGTGAAATACTTAATCTTCAGAGGGGCTTTGGCAAGGACTTCAGCTGGTGTAAGGGCAGGATTAACATCTAGCAAGGGTTTAGTGTGGCCAGGGCTTCCTTGACAGCCTTTTTGTCAACAGTCTTCAAGCATTCATCTCCATGTTTTAGTCCGGCCACACTAGAAAAGTCTTTAAGGGAAAAAGCAAAAGGATGTTCATTGCATGAGAGGCTAAATGTAATGGTGTCTTCTACTACTTCAGCAGAATACCAGAATTCCCTAAGGTATTCTTGGTAAAAAGTGGATGGAGATTTGGTGAAGGCTTCATTTAGGTCACAATTCTGCATGAAATTTACCAGATCTGAATAGGTGTTGTTTGGTGCCTTAATCCATCCAATGGCGTTGTTGGAGGCGATGATGCTCTCGTTGATCTCGAAGTTCACATTGGAGGCTTTTGGTACGGGAAACGCCATTGATTTAAGGTTGAAGGAGAATGAAAATGGCGGATGGTTGAGAGAGATAAGAGTTTAGAGAGAGAAGTTGATTTTAGAATGGTGGTGGGTGAGAAGAGAAAGAAGACAATATATATTCAAACTTAAGTGAACAGTTATTCAACCGTATTAAATGCAAGGGCGAAAATGACTGCTCAAGTGGGTCCCCTTGACCTTTCAAAAAGTTTGTCTCCTCGTTATCCGAAAAATAAATGATTAAATATGTGAGAATGTTTTTCGCATTTACTTGGAAAGTAACTACCTAGTTTCATGTGAAAAACATTTAATAAAACATTTAATATAGAATTAATCATTTAATGAACACATTTAATATCAAGCCACAGGCTTTGAGATATTGAGCATCCCTAGCTCAGCAACTAGCCTGTTGAACGAAGGTTCAGCCAAAGGCTTTGTAAAGATATCAGCTAGTTGCAGCTCTGTGGGAACAAAATGCAGCTCAATATCTCCCTTCATTATATGATCCCTGATAAAATGATACCTGATATCAATGTGTTTGGTACGAGAGTGAAGAACAGGGTTGTTGGATATGGCAATGGCGCTGGTGTTGTCACAAAAAATTGGCACTTTGTCATACAAGATTTCATAGTCAGCCAATTGGCTTTTCATCCAGAGCACCTGAGCACAACAGCTGGCTGCAGCGACATATTCTGCTTCAGCTGAAGACATTGCCACAGAGTTTTACTTCTTAGCACTCCATCCAACCAATTTTCCTCCTAGGATTTGACAGCTGCCTGAAGTACTTTTCCTGTCAATACAGCATCCAGCATAATCTGAATCTGAATAGGCCTTGAGATCAAAGCCTGATTCCTTTGGATACCATAGACCTAGGGATGGTGTTCCTTTGAGATACCTGAAAATTCTCTTAACAGCCACTAGATGGGATTCTTTTGGGTTAGCTTGGTACCTTGCACAGATACATGTGGAGAATTGGATATCTGGACGACTGGCTGTTAGATACATCAGTGACCCAATCATACCTCTATATAAAGTCTCATTGACAGAGACCCCTGACTCATTAGGGCCCAAGTTGTTGGGTGGAAGCATGGGGCATTTCACTGATGCACAATCAGCTAAGTCATATTTTTTAAGTAAATCCTTAACATACTTTTCTTGACAAATAGAAATTCCCTTAGGACATTGTTTAATTTAAAAGCCCAAAAAGTAAGTTAATTCACCCATCATACTCATCTCATATTTCTTGGTCATTAATTTAGCAAAACGTTTACTAAGATTGACATTTGTTGACCCAAAGATGATATCATCCACATAAATCTGCACAATGATGAAATCACTCTTGTCCTTGAAGGTAAAGAGTGTTTTATCAATAGAACCCCTGATAAATTTATTTTCAGATAAGAAATTTGAAAGAGTTTCATACCATGCTCTTGGAGCTTGTTTCAGACCATACATTGCCTTGGGAAGTCTGTACACATGGTTGGGAAACTCGCTGTTCTCAAATCCTTCAGGTTGTGCAACATAGACTTCCTCAGCCAAATCACCATTGAGGAAGGCACTCTTTACATCCATCTGATAGACAGTGATGTTCATATAGGCAGCATAAGCAAGAAAGATTCTGATGGCCTCAAGTCTAGCAACAGGTGCAAAAGTTTCATCATAATTAATTCCTTCAGTCTGAGAGAATCCCTGTGCTACCAGTCTTGCCTTGTTCCTGATGATGTTCCCAATTTCATCCATCTTATTTCTATAGATCCTTCTAGTGCCTGTGATATTCTTTCCAGGTGGAGCTGGCACTAGTGTCCATACTTTGTTCCTTTTGAACTGATTGATTTCTTCTTGCATAGCAGCTACCCATCCTTCTTCTACCAGAGCCTCAGCAACTCTTTTAGGTTCAATTTGAGAAAGAAATTCAGCAAATAGACATTCATTGGCTGAGGCTGACTCTGAGTCTTGGATTCGCTGTCTGGTTGTGACTCTTGCATTTGGTTCCCCAATAATGTTGACAAGAAGAATGTGTTGATCTCTTGACCACTTATTTTGAGGAGCTGGGGATTCAAGAACATGGGTACTTGAGGGCACAGCTGGTACAATTTGAGTCTCATCCTGCTGACTAGGAGGGCTTTCTTCAAAGACTACTTCAGTGTCAGAGTCTTCTTCAGCCATATCAAGGGAAGCTATTTCATTATCAGCAGGAGAATCTTCAAAGATTTGAAGAATTGGTGAGTCATCCATATCATGAGAAGGTCCATCAGAGATTTGAGGTTCTTCTTCATCAAGTTCCTGAGAGTTAGGAACTTCTATGTTGTGAGTAGACAGAGGGTCAAAAGCAGGAACATAAGGAGTGAGAGTGTTGGAGTGATGATGACTGCTAGGTCTGGGTTCTGTGAACTCATCACTTGGGAAAGAAATATTTTCATTAAAATCTACTTCATCACCCTCTGTTCCTGTCCTCTGTATGACTTCATTATCTTCATTAAATCTGACATGGAAAGTTTCTTCTACTTCTTGTCTTCTGATGTTGAATACTCTGAAGGCTTTGGCTGTTGGAGAGTATCCCAAAAAGAAACCATCATCAGCTTTTTCATCAAACTTTCCAAGTTTATCCCTGTAATTATAAATAAATACAGGGCATCCAAACACATGAAAATAGCTGACGTCTGGAGATCTTTTTCTGAAAACTTCATAGGAGGTTTTGCCATGTCTTTTGACAATGATTGATCTGTTTTGAGTGTAGCAGGCAGTGTGTACAGCTTCTCCCCAAAATTGCTTTGGTAAGGCTGCACCATTTAACATAGTTCTTGCTGCTTCAATCAGAGTCCTGTTTCTTCTTTCAGCCACACCATTTTGTTCAGGAGTGCCAGCTGAAGAGAAGTTCTGAGAAATCCCTTTTTCATCACAAAATGATTCAAGTTGATGATTCTTGAATTCTGTACCATTATCACTTCTTAGAGCTTTGACTCTAACATCATTCATATTTTCAACCTGTCTGATGAAGGACATGATGGTATCAGCTGCATCACTTTTCCTTCTGAGGAAGAACACCCATGTATATCTTGAAAATTCATCAACTATGACCAAGGTGTATTTGTTGTGATTAATGGTTTGAGGTTTGACAGGCCCAAACAAGTCCATGTGAAGGAGATGTAAGCACTTGTCAATAGAGAATGATTGCCTAGTCTTGAATGAAGACCTGTGATGTTTTCCTTTGACACAGGCAAAACAAGTTTTGTCTTTGGAAAACATTACTGAAGGTAGACCAGCAACCAAGTTTTGAGTGGCTATCTTATTGATGTTCTTGAAGTTGAGATGAGACAGTCTTTTGTACCACAGCCAGTTGACACTTTCAGAGGCTTTGGCAAGAAAACAATTTGAACTGTCTTCAGAGCACACAACCATGTTGATGACATAAACATCTCTCCTTCTAGGTGCAACCAGCACAACATCATTATTTTTGTTGAATATGGTTCCCTGAGTCTTAGTAAACAAAACCTTATAATCAGCATCACATAATTGGCTGATGCTAATAAGATTGTGTTTAAGACCATTCACATATGCAACCCTGGTAAATGTGATTCCATTGCAATTCACTGAGCCATATCCTTCTGTGTCACCTGAAGAGTTATCTCCAAACACCACTTTAGGACCTGGCTCCTTTGAGTATCTGTGCAGGTATTGTTGAATCCCTGTCATGTGTCTAGAACAGCCACTATCTAGATACCATACCGATTCCTTGAGATATTTCTGCACAGATACATAGAAACACATTAGTTCCTATGGTGAACCCACTTTCCAGTGGGTTCCCTGAATTGCTTGTTAGCAATTCTTGTGTTCCTGAAAAACTTTTGGCGTTGGGATGGACAGTTCATTGTTTCATGGTTATAACTCCCACAGATATCACACCCAGGGAAGTCACCACACTCGTCTGAGTGATGGTCTGTGAACCCACAGAATTTACAGGGAGGATAAGATTTGTAATTTCCCTGTTGTCTTTTGGAACTCTGTGGTCTGTCCCTAGAGGGTGTCTGTGCTCTTTTAGCTGCCATGTGTCTGTCATGATCTAAGGTCGAATGGTGAGAATTTTTACAAACATTGCAATAAGGTTTGATTAACCTTTCCCCTTTGGGTTCACCTAGGACTGACTTAGGTTCATGAGAAGTAGAGCATTCAGCGGAAGGCTTAATGTGTTGTTTCAGGAGTTCTACTTCTTTCATAAGAGACAACAGGCGATCTTCAGTGGTGGGGTCAACCTTATTCACAGCTTTAGTAGCAACAGGCTTAAAAGCTACTTGTTTACCAGTTTGTTTAGCAGGCACACGAAAAACTTTGGCTGGAGGATTCTCAATATCTGTCCTAAGTTCGTCCTTAGCAGATCTAGAAGAACTGCTAGGTTCAACTCCAGAGAGTTTGGGCAAAGGTGGTAGCTCAGCCACATCTTCAGAGACAGGGTCATTAGTCAAAGAGGTATCTGACATATGAATAGTCTCTGTAGATTTAAAGACAATGTCTTTGGGTTTGGTGAGAATCCTCAGCTTTTTATTCTTAGCAGTTATATCTCTGTTTAAGTCAGCAGGCACTTCATCCCTAAGCAATTCATCAATAGTAAACCTAGCACACAGCCATTTTTCAATAATCTTGTTCAATTCAGTGACTTGATCATTTAAAGCTATGTTTTTCAAGGTTAATCTAGCTACTTCATTTTGCAGGGATATTTTCTCTAAGTTAACCCGCCTGAGAGTTTCACATTCAGCCTTAGCATTTATCATTTCAGTTTTAACAGAGTGAAACTTATCAAGTAGGTTCTTCCTTTGTTCCTCAACAAAGTGCAAATCAACAATGGTGTAATCAAGGACATGCTTACGTTCATCACTATCAGACATAGATAGAAGCCTGTGTACCTTTTTCATTGTGATGTCAACCCATTGTCCTGATCTTGCATCACCTTTTCCGACAGCTGGTTCATCCTCAGCTATCGCCATAAAAGCCCTGACTCTTGTGGTGTCTTCTTCATCTGAAGTCAATGGTTCATCATTCCAATCATAAGTTTCAGCAACCAACCCTTTCTCAGTCTTTTTCTCACCACCTTTCTTTTTGGACATAGCTTCAATCTTCAAGTTCATTTGTTCTAACTCAGCTTTAAGTGCCTTGTACTTATTTTTGTAATCTTTCTTCTCAGTGTCTGAAGAATTGGATTGAGATGAGTTGTTATGTTGTTTGAACTTGTAGGGTTTGGATGAAGATGAGGGATAGGAGGGTGAGGATGTCTTGGTGGAAGGACACTCTTTTTGAAAATGTCCAAGCTTTCCATAGGCAAAACATGTTTCTTTCGACCTGTCAGTTGGTTTGCTAGCTGATCCTACTCTTCCAGATCTTTTGTAGTATCTTCTTTGGTTGGCTAGCAGTGCTCTTTCATGGAATTCTGCATTGAGGTCTGACAAGAACTCTTGGCTGCTACGGGTATCTTCTTCAATATCAGAATCGCTGTCAAGAGGATGTGTTGCAGAGATCAAAGCTTTGGAAGATGCTCCTTGGACTACAAATCTTTCAGTCTCTGATTTGTAGATAGTATCGATCAGCCCTTCTTCATAATTGTACTTACCATAGAGCTGAGCAAGGGTATCATTTTTGATTGAGTTGTTATCTCTCTAAGTCTGATTCATGCTCAGCCACTTTCTTGGAAGGCTGTTGACAAAAGTAGCATTGATCTCAGCTTGACCAATAGTGACATCATTCATAGCGAGGTCATTTAGAAGAATCTTCAGCCTAGTATAGGTTTGTTGAACTTTTTCTCCTTCAAGTGACTTAAAGGCATTAAACTGAAGTCTGAGTGCCTGAATCTTTGTCTCTCTTGTTTCAGAGGGTCCTTCATGGCCAAGAATGAGGTCTGTCCACATTTGTTTAGCTGTGGGACACTAAATGACAGACTTCATGATATGCTTGGGAAGACAGGAAATTATGATGCTTTTGAGACGTTTATCTTGGTTTGCTAATTTCCTATCAGCTGCGGTCCATTGTTTGACAGGTTTGGGAAGAGGGTTTTCTTCAGTAGATGTAAGCGCCATGGGAATATATGGACCATTTTCTAAAATTTCTAAGAGAAAAGGTTCAAGTCCATCAAGGTATACAAGAAATTGACTCTTCCAACTGGCAAAGTCTTCTTCATCAAAGACTGGTACACTGGTTACGTGTGATCCACCTCTTGAGTCAAGAAGTTGGGGTAGATCATCGTCATTTGCTGGAGGGTTAAGTCTTGGTGAAGATGGGTTTGTGGAAGGTGAGTGTGGGCTAGAAGTTTCCGGCATGGTGGATCTTGATTATAAAACTGAGAACGATGTTTCTTGAAGGTTTTAATATCAAACACCGCTCTGATACCAATTGAAAGTCCCTAATCAATGCAAGAAACCCTAATCTTAACTTAATCAACACAAGGTATTACTTTTCAAACGTAATCTTATTATTGTATAATAAAGAATTACAAGTGTTATGGATAACACCGTTTGATGACAATGTGTTGTGCACACTTTGAACAACAATAAACCTTAACTTATGAATACAGTCGTAGCTGTTTGATTCACTAAGTTATACGCACTAATGTTCTTAATATCTCAAAGTGTTAAAAATTAATGCATGGATACACATCCTATTTATAGTGTTACGAGTTTGACTTAAACAGTACTTGATGTCGACTACACAAGCTTTTACAAGTTTCCACATCAGTCACATGATGTCCTTCTATTCTTGGTAGTCTTCCATTATGCTTTAAGGAACAGTTGACAAAAACAGTTTCCTTGTTCTTCATATTCTCGAACACACAAATGGCATGTCCAAAGTGTGCTGAGAGTTATCAGGGTATTGCCACCCCTGTTAACTCTCAACCCCTCAGAGTCCCTAATACATCTTGGTTGTTATCCATCACAGCCAAGGAGTATGTCTTCAGGTAATCTTCGACTTCCCTGACAATGTCTCTGACATGGACTCCTCTGAGGTTGCTCACAGAGACTTGGATCTCTGTGAGTCTTGCGAAACTTGCCTGCCTCCTAGGCACAGGCAAGGGACTATCTATCAGCCTAATTATGTTTAAATCAATGATCAGGGAATCTAACAAGTTTAGATTCCCAACAATTATAATAACATTTATATGTTTTATGTACGAAATAAAATTGTTATATTTTTTAGAATGTTTTATTTTTTTCATGTAACAGAAAAAATCGATCCAAAATGGTTACTTTGGAACTAGGCTCCTCATACACATTTCTTATAGAGAGGTATTAATTATAATAACTACTTTATAGCGTTTCCTATCTTGACTAGTGACATACACATTTGTAGACCCTCTGTAAGCATAGTCGTTATACATATACCGGAGGTCCTACAAGTTTCATAAAAGTGTCTTATGCATAAGTAATTGATTTGTATATAAAACAATCTAAAAATATTTATACTTTTTAAATAGACTATTACATGTGCGTTTGGAAATGTCTTATGGTCCAGCCACCAAACAAATTCAGTAGGAATTTCACCTTTAAACTATTTAAAACGCTACATAACAAATAAAATAAGTCAGACCATATTTTAGCAAGCCATGGGTAACAAACTTTGTAGATATGAAATTTTACTTCATACATTTTGAGTTCTATAGTCTGGTAATCGTAAGACTTATAGTATCATAGAAATATTACATGGGTTAAGTTGTGCATTTGAAAAAGTACAATTTATATAGAATTTTTAAAACCTTAACCTGTCTGTAGTAAGTTGTACATTATGTAGAGATGTGTAAAAATTCAATGTTTTAGCCAGCCAAGGTTACCCACCTCAAAATTTTGAAATATAGTTGTGATAGATAATTTGATTTATATGTTATCTTAAACTGGTTAAAAGAACACAAAGATTTGATGTGAGATATTTTGTCCAATCATGAGGCTAATGGGAAGCAACGAGACACCCCCTTACACCAAAGTCTATGGTGGGTGAGATATCTGGAAACCATAAATCTAAATCATCTCAGGATACATGAAGTTAGAATATCCAATAAAAAAAGTATCCATGAATGAATTCAACTATAAAAAAGAACACGTTGTTATGTACTTTCTAAAATGTTCTTCCTATTCCTCTTGAGTTATTTACAATTTATTATGTATATAGCTGATAATTTCTTAAACCTTGTTGTTTCTGAATTTTCTATATGGGAAATCAAACATACTAATGATAACTGCTTTATAGTATAACAAGTTTGAAGCTATTTTTTTGTGCAGATTGCAAGTTCAATTTCATTCAATGGAAAAGAAATTGCTCACGGTCAAACAACTAAATACAAGAACCTAAACATTAAGTACGATGTTCGTGTTCAGAACTCAGCCAAGCTAATGTAAGTTTTCTTTTACCTTAAGTTTTAAAGTGAGTTAATTTGTTAAAAATAATTTGAAAATTTGGATACCAATTGGTGTCATTTTAGATCTAACAGTGTTTAAGAGCATATAAATTCAAGAAACCTAGCACCGTGTCATATTAGGATTCTGGTCAATCCACATAGAGGACTAATGGTGAATATGTCATATGTCTTTTGAAACCAAATTCACTTAGCCTAAGATTTGGGAATTTATTCAATAAACAATTTTATAAACATGATTCACTTAGCTTCCATAATCCATACAAAATAATTATTAAATAAAATTTAAACTTAATATTTGGGTATTTATTCAATAAACAATTTTATAAACATGCAATAACAATAACAATCGATTAAACATATATTCATATGATTTATGAATACTAATCATAAAGATTTTCATGCATTAAGCATTGAACATATATTTAAGAATATCACGGTTACAATAAGGTTTTTACATTATAATTCATCGGTATGAATGATAAAAAATGATAATCAAATATGTTATCAATTAATATAACTCAAAACGAAAAAAAAATTAACCTGATTATGTGAGGAAATACTCGATCGGATTATAAAGTGTGTTTGTGTGTGTTTTTTTGGGTAATTAGGACATAGATGGATAAGATATGTAAATAACCCAATATCTTAAAGATTTAATATTTTAACACAAATTTAGTTTATAATTTATAATTAGTACAAACAATTTTTACAAAAAATAACTAATGTTTGTGTTTTTTTGAATAGTTTTTATATTTATTACAAAATATCTTATTAACATGTTAATTCGAAATAAACAGTTTTTATAATAAAAAATTAATGTAAATAAAGCATTATATTACTACTCGGTAGTTTAACGAGGCAATACTACTACTTTAATACGTGAATTTATTTGTTCATATGTAACCATTTGGTATGCATGATATTATAATCAAAATATTTATTTTTATTTTAAATCCACTATGATAAAATATAATAACTTTTCATTAGTTTACCCAAAATTTTTACACACAAAACTTGGATGCCACTATAAAAGCACAATGATGTGTTTCTTAAGGCCCCGTGATTTGACAGGTCAATAAACTAGTAACATAATATAAGATCGAGTGGCAAGTTTTGTAGTATTAGTTTCGTATAGAAGTAGCAAACTTTTAACGGTATTGAAATCGGTTCGTTTTGGTTTTTATGGTTCGGTTTTCGAGTCAAAACATAACCGAAAGTTTGGTTTTTTTGAAAAATCAAGCACAAAACCGTCGGTTTCTAGTTTGGTTCGATTTTTTCGGTTTGGTTTTTTAGTTTTCGGTTTCGGTTTTTTGGTTCTTTTTGCTCACCCCTAGTAAATTGTGTGTGGTCATTGTGATTATGTAACCTTTTGTTATACTGAATATGTTATCTATGGTTAGATAGTATGTGTCTTTTGGGCATACCAATTACAGTAGCTGTTACTGATGTGACTACGTTTCTTTTTTCACATTGGCAATTTCTATAAGGCTAATGGATATATTTCTCTCTCGCATTAGCTATTTGTATAAGATTAATGAATGCATGTTTTGTTACACATCAGCTATTTTGTAAGATTAAGACAGCTTTATGTGTTGTTTTTTCCATTCTCTTGCAATAATGTCTAACTATGTTTAATTTTATTTTTTACAGTGGCACCTCTATGTGTATCCTCTATTCACAATACGAGACTCTATGCGTATCCTCTATTCACAATACGAGAAGTAAAAAGCTATGTCAAAACCTTATTTACCAACCCGGAGAACTTCCAACACCGACATTGTTAGACAGAGACACACAGACAATCAAGGTAAATGTTCTTCACACATTTGTCAACAAACAAGGTGGGAATTTACGTTATCTATTTACAATCTTATGACAAAGTAGATGCCAAGATCATCACTAAATAATATGTGTCCCGGTCTACTTATTTCATATATAAAAATTAGGGTCGTAGCTAGAATCATATTAATTTATTTTGAGTGTTAAAATTGAAAAACATGATGTTCATAGTAGATAACATAAGTTAGAGGCGGTTTGGGTTGTTTGGGATTAGCTACTTAGAATACATCTTAAGGGCCTGTTTAGAATAGCTTACTAAAGCTGCTAATAGGGCTTTTAGGAATTGGTGTTAACGTGGCTTATAGGGGATGGTAGGGTTTCTTATCAAGAATATAAGAAATCCCAAAACCTCTAAAGTAAGCATTGATATCTCAAACACCCTTATAAGCTTATGTCTTAATAAGCAATCCTAAAACAGTCCCGTTAGAAGCGGCTTTAGTAAAATATCTTAAACAACGATTAGCAGCCACCAAGTGGCTCATCTTTGACAGTTACTAAAAACATATATTTTTTTTTGAGCCAGGTTGGTACTGATCTGTGATGTATAAAAAAGTTGACGCATTTGATAATGAGTGTAAAAACTTTTTCTTTGGCATCATGGAAGCATTGTAATTGTAGATTGATATAAGCATATGTATCTGTTTCAGTTTACTCTCTTTCAACTTAAGACGATTCTTGAACAATACTTTTTTCACTTGTTGTAGCCTCTATATATAATGAGGCGGCTAGAACGACAACTCAAGAACAAGATCGGTCGTGGTTTGAAGGTTGAACTAAAGATATAAGTAAGGATGTTGAAAATTTGATACCTAGGCTTTCTTGTAATATATGAATAATGAATAATGATAGTGAGTTTTTTTTGCTCTTTAAATATTAATGAATGACTGGATTTGGAATTTTTTTTTTTTTTAATTTCTTCTTTACATAAAGCCATGTTTTGTAAAAGATAAGAGGGCTCTATAACAGGGAATAGATCCCGTTTTTTAAACAGGGATCTATTTGGTTTTCGAATAGAGTCCCTCCATTTTAAGTCCCCAAACAAAAACAGGCTCTATGGCAATTTTGTAGTAGTGTTATGTTTTAGGTACTTCGTTCTCCCTTGAATTGAGTTGGGAAACTTATTAAAAAGGTATATTCCAGACTAATTAAAACTATGATCCAAAATCCTTTAGAAAAATATACATTGATGTGCTTGAGACAGCATTACAAAGACTGATCTGATCGTTTTAATAAACATTTTAAACAAATAGAAAGTTGAAAACACCAACCTATTTGATCAACCAAAAAATCGTTTAAAATATTAAATAAACATGTATTTTTTGAAATATGTTCATATGATACGTGTATTTAAATAATTACTAAAAATAATACATCGACTTTTACTTTACATGTTTTTAATATGCATGGTACATGTAAACTTTTTTCCAAATGTTAACATGTGATATGACATGTGAAGTTTGCAACGTTAGTCGTTTTATAATCGTTTTAAAATATTGGCATCGTTAGTCGTTTTAAAATGTTTTTCTCCAAAAAAGACAATTCGAAATATTTATTTCCGAACCTTTAACGTTTATTTTGGGAGAGCCGAATTCTTTTATATATGCCAACAAAAAAAAAATAACTTTGCAACAGAATGAATAACATTTACATCACTCGTCACGCTTTTGGGAGGTCGAGGCCCTCTGAGGCCCTACTAATAATAGATCCGCCATTGGTTACATTAACACAGATGTATATATTTCTTTCAGCAACTTTCATTTAAACTTGAGTCCCACATCGGTCAAATAGTAAAAATTCTGATTAGAATTAAGTAGTGGCACATACTCCATGCATTTTTTTTTTGTTTATGTTGGTTCGACATAAATGTATATTCCATACAACGAAATAAGAATGCGAAAACCACTTTCGCGAACGTAATAATCTTTCTCACATAATAGTAATACTCAAAGATTAAAATTAAAGTTTTATATGGCATATATAATTGGCAATAATAACCTGCTTCACAAACGTACGTATAATATAACACAAAACCTTTTTTTAATGAGTTTGTGACTGAGTTGCATTTCAGTTACGTTTTCATGCTGCAAATAAAGCTTATGGCTGGTTAATCAGGTTACCTCAGTCATTTTAAAGATTTCTTATAACATTTTATTTGTTGTTGTATAACCAGGGAACCACCCATAAGCTTTGAGAGTCGTATACACATCGACAATCAATTGTAAATTTTATTATTGTGTATGTAGTTGACGACTAATTGATACAAGTATTTACCTTTCTGTGACCATGCATGATCCGTAATTAGTACTTAACTTTTTAGTGTTGCTTGTTTTGGATTTTAATTCGCACTACAACAAAACATATAACAGGTGACGAACTTTTCCTAGCGACATCTATCACCGGAGAAAACCCGCTAAACGACAAAAAAAAGTCATCTTACATATGGCAAACACTATTGTAGACTTTTGAGTCAAACATTGACTAAATTTTTCCCGCCGGCATGTCTTAGGGGAAAAGTTGGTTCAGTTTTGACAAAAACAATTCTACCAAAACATGGCAAATTATCTGCTAAATTTTCCCGCTAAAACATAGCAAATTACATGGCAAATTATCCGCTAAATTTTCCCGGCGACATGTCGCTGGGAAAATCTTAATCAAAGTAATTAGCGTTTGATTAACATAAACTTCATGTAAAATTATGCGTCTACTTATCTTTGGCAACATGTTGCCGGAGAAAACACCCACTAAACGATATATTTTTTAAAAGTTCAAAAAACTAAAAAAAAGTTTCATCCAAAAAAAGTACAAAATTGAAACTTTTAAATGTTTGTACTTTTTTTTAATCTTTCTTAGTAGTATTTTAAAGTAAAAAAACTTATATATTATTTACGTTTAAGATTTTTAATTTTAGAAGTCTACTTTTTATCTTCAGAAAACATTAAAATGCATAAACAATTATGAAAATTTTAAAAATAATCCGAAAACATTAAAAGTTAAATTCTTTACTTCTTATCATAAGAAAACAATGAAATGTTTTAAAAATTCAAAGAAAGAAGTAAAAACAGTTAAACATTTTTAACTTTAGAATTTTTATTCTTTTTATCTTAAGAAAACAAAAAAATGTTTAAAAAATCTTAGTTACTTTCTTAAGAAATTTTTTAGTTATTTTAAAATCTCTAAAAAAATTCAAAAAAACATGTAAAAAATTAAACTAATTACTCATTTTTCGAAGAAAATGTATTTTTAATGATTTAAAAATACTTTCGAAAAAATTACTCATTTTTGGGAAAAAATTTGAACCGTTTTTAAAAATTAAAATTATTAATTTTTCGAATAAATTCCTTGTTAGTGAAGTCAAAATACATCCTTGTATGATCAAAAAGACAAAAATGTATTTTTTTTTTCTAAAGCCTCGTTGGTAGTTAACAAGATAAATATTTGCATCGTCCATTCAAAGGATAGTATTGTGCACAACGTATGTGACATTTGGATATCTTGTATCTAAAGTTTTAATGATGGATACAATTTACACTTCTTGTAAACCACTGAATATATTTTGTACTTCTGTCAAATATGCTAACATGACGTGTATTTAAGGACGGGCCCACATGAGAGTTGGCTGTAGCACTGTCTACATACTATTTCGAGTCAGGTTATGTAATTTATAACGAACAAGTGTCCATTTTTTATGTGTACAACCCCTGACAATACATTTTGTTAGTGCAAATACTATGATCTTTAATCTATATATCATTAGTTGTTTTGTTGATGACAAACATGTAACTTGTAGTACATAACCTAAAATGTACAAGTTACTCGTAATCATATTTTGTCTCAACATACTTACTTAAACATCTCTTTCTAAAGTAATGTGTATACTTACACATTTCTATCTTTGTATAAATAAAAGATAAATAGTTTTTACATGATTAGTAACATGTCTTACAAAACCTAGACATATCTTTCATGAAAATCTTATCCGAGATGTGTTATTAGGAGTTGACTTAACAAAAGATTTGCAAATTAATTGCTGATTTTCTAGTCAGACCCAAAGACCCTTTTTTTATTAGGGCGGGCCCTTTCTGAAGAGGTCCGTTGGGGTCCGAGAGTGGCTGTGATTTTGGCTATAAATAGAGATCACGTGCTCACTCATTTCCTTACCTCTTTCAAACATATTCTCTATATCCTTCTCTCTGTATTTGATCCTCTACCACATCTTTTTTCTCTCTTACATGTAGATCTTAGATCTATAATTGTTCTTCTTGTTGTTTAGTGTTTCTCTTTATAGATATGGAGATCACTTAAAGTTGTAAGCAAGATTAAGAAGTTCAAGCACAAGTCATATATCAAGTCATTGTGTCACCTCTATCTAGACTAGTTTATTTGTATTTGTCATCTCATGGTATTATGTCTAAGATCTATGATCTTGATATCTCGTGTGCTTCTCAACCGAGATCCATAACTTATCATCATTAATCTATACATATTAGGAGCGAAAAGACCAATGACTCGATTTGATAAAGATTACGAATATATAGTGGCCTAAGAAACTCGTGCCATAATTTTTTACTTTACGATAACTTTTGTTTGTTAGTATTGTGTTTTACAATACAAAATAAAAGACAATTACTTACTCAAAGTTTTACTTACTAATAAAATAAACAACTATTTAAATCATTTTAATTTTTCCATACTAAAATACAATGAATATAAAAGTAGGCAAAAGAAACTTACAACTTTAGATTACTCTTTTGTCTACTAAACAAAAGTTATTAAAAGTTTTACATATTTGCCTACTCTTTTTAAGTAAGAATAGACTTTTAGTGATCTTATTTATTAGTAACTCTTTTTTTAAGAGTAAGAGTTGATAAAAATAACCTTTTGTGACTTTTTTAATAGAAATTAATAGAAATTACTTTTAACCCCCTCCCCCCACATCTTATTACTTATTCTCAGCCCATTTAATTTAGTAAGCAAATATCATAAATTTTGAAGCGTTTTCATTATTGTAAAATATTTGCGTTGAATAATTCTTTTTTATTGAATGAGTTAAACTTAGTCAACAAGAAAAATCGGAGTATTAGCAATGTTTTGAAACCCTGTTTTAAAATTGACCCGGTGGAGTCACCGGGTCCGAGTCAACCCGGGTTAACCCGGTTTTCTAAAAAATATTTCTTCATATTTTAATAATTAAAAAAATTATATATAAAAACTTTCGTATATTAAAGATATAAATTGTTTACCCACTAATGTAAAAATAAAAATTCGTATCAAATACGTAAGATTTACATGTTTTAAAAAAAACCGAAAATATGGAACCTGTCGGGTCTTGAGAACCGGCTATTTCATGTATTAACTAACTGAATCACTTAGCTGGTAATCTTGATTAACTAAATTGAACACAGATCCTATGTCCCTCCCTATTATAACGTGAATAAAAAATGTATTTTTTGCTTACATATAAAGAAATAAGATAGTTTCGCTACATAAACGGATCTTAGGATTTAATAATGTCGCATCTCTATACTAATCATGTCACGTACTCATAAACAATCACCACGCTTGATTGAAAAACCGTTAAGTTAGCTAATAACACAAATCCGGTGTCCGATTCATCGGTTTCAATGGATAAAAAACCTCACTTATACAAATACAACAAGCCAAAACATATAATATAAGGAATAACAATGTTCTATGATATTATTTCATGACTCACATAGGTTACTTCATCAAAACCAAAACATTACAAACTTTTAGTCTCATGGCCCGAAACTTTACACCGGCAAAGAGGGCAAGAATTATGAAGAGAAAGCCATTTTGTAATACAATCGAAATGATAGACATGACCACAAGGTGCTTGCATACCATTTGTACACGACGAACAAAAGCCTTCCATGCACACTGTACAAACACCTAACGGATCCACAACACTTGACATTGCGAAAACATGTACTTGAACTTCATCTGGCGATGGCGATTTATCCCTTTTCGTAGTCGTGGTGGTGGTGGTGATCGTGGCATTATGATAATCTTCCATGGTTAAAGATAGCGGTCAAGATCAAAGGAATCATCCATGTTTGGTATTTGGTTTAGTATTGTATAATATTGGTACTTGTTTATCTGACTTTTGATATTTTAATATCACCCATAGCTTTTTCCAAAAAAGAAATTAACAATATTAAGTTAGTGACATTACCATTATATATAATGGGTTAAGTCCATATATTCCCAATATACTTTCAAAGATTTACACATATATGTAACGAACTTTAAATATTATCGATATAGTATATGAACTTTCAAAAAACTTTGTATTATCACTAATATGGTGTAAAAATGACTTGTTTGACATGTTTATTTATTTTTATGCTTATGTGATATATCTTAGTGTCAATTGTCATCACTCTTCATCAACATCCAACTACCATAATTTTTCTGCATATTTTTTTGGTGATATGCCTTTTTCTGATTAACTCAGTTTTTAATCTTTCGTTTTAAAGTTAGTACCTTAACTTCGCCATCTTACTGTCAACAGTCTTTCTTTCTTTTACATCATCTCTATCTCTCTATCCTTATCTCACGTGCCACCTACGGTAGCATCTTTATTCAATTTATTTAAAAAAAATCAAATCTGAGCATATAAATGAACATGTATCTAATTTAAAGGCTTCGTCATTTTTTATCTACTCAAGATTTCTTTATTTTCTTTCAACAATTTAAATCTAATCAGATTATTTTATTGGTATTATGGTTCAGAGGATTAGATCCCGTGTTGGAAAAAAAATAAGTTTTAAAAAATGTTTATGATGGGAATGATAAAGAGGATCTGGAACAATTAAATGAGAAAGGTTAAAACCTTTCTTTCCACGTGTAAAATTGTTAAAAGAAAATAAAATTCCACATGGAATATTAAAAAAAGAGTAAAATGCAGACTTCATACTTGTGGATTGCTCAAATTGCATGCTTAGTTACCGATCTTCTGAAAGTACAAGCGACCTCACTGTTCTTTAGCTTAATGATCATTTAGGTACTTTGACTTCACGACTGTTAAAATTTGACCACTAACAATCGTCGCTACAGGAGTGTTTTTGTCCTTTTGTTTGTCTTCTTCCCTGAAAGACCAAGAACACCACCTTGTTTGGAAATGACCGAACATTCATCACCATAATTAAAAAATCAAAATTATTATTAAAGTTAAAAATAAATCAAAGAACAATTGTCCTTTTGTTTATCTTGTTCCGCAAAACACCAATTTCTTAATTGATCAAATGAAGGATTTATGTAGTGAACACAAGATCAAAATCAAAGCTACAAACACTTATGATTTATATAGATACGAGATTCAGGTCTGTAGAACTGTTTTATGTAAATACTTGGTGATAGTTGGATTCATACCGATGCATCTCACTTTATTTAATTATTGATACAGAAAGTTGTCGAAGAATTGTACACCGAATTATCAGATAAAAGCATAAGCTGTAGACGACGAATTGTAAACATCTTTATATGTGACCATGAAATTTCTTTATTAAACCTAGGAAATTGATATGCATTTTGAGCATGTTACGGTGGTTAAGGGTTGAATTTTGTGAACTGGATTACGTTTGATTTTAAATTGGGTCATTTGATTGTTGTACAAATGTGGTTGTGGGTTAAATGTGGGTGGTCGGGGTGTTTTGGGAAAGAAGAGGAACAAAAAGACGAAAACAACCCTGTAGCAACGATCATTAGTGGTCAAATTTTAACAGCCATGAAGTCAAAGTACCTAAATGACGATTAACCTAAAGATCAGTGAGACCGTTTGCACTTTTAGAAGATCAGTAACTAAAAATGCAATTTCCGCAAACCACAGGTATGAAATCTGCATTTTACTCTTAAAAAAATAAATACATTTATCTACATGAAAAATCAGCAAGTCATAATCAGTGGCGGAGCCAGGAAATATCATCGAAGGGGGCAATGATCAACAAGAATAATTTGCTGACACGGAAAACTCTTTATAGTAACGTTCAAAATGGGTCGGGTCGGGTCGTTTACATTGAATGCAAAAAACCACATCTTTTAACACTAACTAAACGAACAACGTATATCACATTATAAAGCAATTTCATCGAGTTCCTTTTAAGTAAGATCAACTCGGTTTGCAATCTATGTTCCCTTATAAAAATATAAACACGCAATCAAAAATAGAAAAAAGGCCAAGTGTCGAAATTTGTTTCAAGAAATTAGCTCGTTATAAATCGCTCGTCATGCTTGTAAAATTTAACATGGTTAAAATTTTTTAAGACGCTAACTTAAAATTTTAAGAACGGGTCTTATGCTTAAAAATTAAGTATTTTTAATTATAAATAAAGCTTTTGCAGCTATGGTACGTCGGTAACATACAATCATAAAAAAACTAAAATTGAATTTACAGTACAGGTGTTAGGTAGATACTAGTAACTAAATATTTTAAGGGAAAAAGACCAATTTGGTCATTTTGATCACTTCATAACCTTATCATGGTCAAGTTTCCCACTAAAGACCAATATGGTCATGTTGAGCACTTCACAAACTGAACAACTGCACAACTCCACTACTTTATTGCCATGTGTCTGACTGACACAATATTTATTATATTATTAAAATATTGAAATTACAAATATACCCTTAGTCTCTTTCTCTTCTTCTTCTTTCATTTGCTTTCTATTCAGTCATAGAATCCATTCATGAACCAAACCAAACCAAGAGAATGAAAACGTAGAAACAACATCAAGTATTTTTTAGTATCTCGTTATTTTCGTCGTCCATCAAACCAAACTAAACCCTCTTTTCCTTTTTGTTTTTTCAATCTCAATCCCTTTGATTGATTGATTGGATCAAGTTTAAATTGAAATACGACATCGTTTGATTACATATGAGTAGTCTCAATTTCACTTCATTTTGAAGTCAATTTTCCAAAGATCTATCTCTCTATTTATTTTTCTGTAAGTTCCTTTAATTGTTGACTATTTATTTAGGGGTTTCTTTTCAGACGGATCTGATGTATACTACTGTCAATGAAGTTTCAACACTAGCTTTTACAAATATGAAATTTGTTTTAAATCTTTAATTTGTAATCTGAGATTTCAACAACAGATTTTGAGTTTTTTTTCGTTTGTTTTCAAAAGGATTGTAAAGTTTCTGTTTGAGAATTAGATGATATAAGAGTTGTTCAATAAAGAAAAAATATTGATTCAGAGTAAGTCCTGCAAAATGCTTTTGGTTTCTTACTCAACTTGTTCTACAGATTTGGCTAATGGAAAACTAGTGTGTGGTTGTGACAACATCGACACATGCAGGGTATGCAACATTACTCAGTACCATTTTATCTATCAATTGGCATTAATGAAATCATATGGTTATAGACATGTTTTAACGAATTTAAATATCTGAATGTCGTACAGCCAAAGATGAAATTTAGAGACTGTAATCGAGTGGAGGAAAGTCCTGCACCATCCCCAACTATAGCATCATCGACGTCTGGATCAGCATCAACATCAACTCAATCTGCACGAGGAATAGGGGGAGGATATAAGAAGGGCTATCCCCATTCAGATAGTCAACAGATTCAATTTGGATGGTTGTTGAAGTCAGGTTTGATGGCTCTCACCTTTGCTTTCTTAACACGGTAGATTGCATGTGTGCATTAGTACCAATCATTTACGTACATTCCCATTTTTTGTCATAAACCCATATTGGCGATCAGGATGTGGTGATGATATCTTGTAGTGAGATCATGCTAGCTGCATATACATAATTTTGCTGTAGTAAACTTCTAAACTCGATCTAAATCCGCATAGATCCGAAAAGATGGTGTAATATGTGCTGAGAAAAGTATTACTCTTTGTATAAATGATCAAATTGCAATTTTTTGAGTATGTTTGTCGTTGTCATGATATTTAAATCTGTGGGAAAAAGTGATATTTTGCAGATTGTCCTAGTCAATAGTTAATGTTTTACTGTAATAAAAAAGGTTTAATGTGCAAAAATGCAATGGATTGGAGCTGGCCTAACTTATTATTGAATTCGTTACTAGTTTACTGGGCTTGAATCCAACAAATAACAAATCGCCAGTTTATAGATTATTAGCATCAAGCCAACAGTTGCTTAAAGTTTAGTTAAGTGTTACTTTCACAACTTCTCCTTTGTTTTCTCTCAATTCTCACAGTATGCATCATATTGATTTAGTACTTAAGTATTTGGTCATCAAGTATTCGCCTTAATAGTTTCGGACCTATATTGTACATTTTCGTGGTCTACTTCTTATGTTGTACTAGTGCACACTCTAATGAGAATTATGTAACACAACATTTCACTTCATAGACTGCTTGCCATATCAATACATTACATGCAAGAGCAAAAGAGGCAATACATAAGGTTTTTTCATGGGTTATTCAGTCACTCTCGACTGATGACTAACTATCATTAATTTACGGTTAATATTAACATAGCGTTCGGTAACCATTTTGATAAAGCACTTTCATAAATTTTGGCAGTCTTTTTTTTAGCTCAGGTCTTACTTTAAACTCTGTCAAACCGGTGGTAGTTAACATTAATGGACATATCAAGATTAAAGTTAATGTTGCAATCGTATAAGATGACGATAATATATTACAAAACAAATCTATGTTTGTGTTGACACTCTTTTTTTTCATCTTATGAGAAATTCTGATTTCGAGTAGCTCATTCGCCCGTTTACCAAATAGAGATACACGATTAACGTTTCCAACGATTTTGTTGCACAAGGTAATTTAGAATCATTATCAGTTGACGAACAAATGGGAGACGATTACAACTTAGATTCTGTCTGGAAAGCTGTCGAAATATCGGTTGACCCGGTTCCGGCCGAAATAGGTTTCATATTTTTGAAACCTTTTTAGACCAGCTCGTTTTTTATTGACTCGGGTCAATCCGGTTCTCGAGACCTTGTCGGTTTTGAATCTTATTCGTTACCATTACTATGACCATTTAGTGATTCAGATTATGTTGTCAATATGACGCCAGTTCAATTGCTCCATCGCCACAGCTCAACTGCTCCACCCCGCCATGCTCAACTGCTCTACCGCTACTGCTCAAATCTTCCACAACTACTGCTCAACTGCTCCACCACTAGTGCTCAATTGCTCCACCGCTACTGCTCAACCGCTCCACCACTTTGTCGTATTCAATATTTTACTCTTCTGTATGGTTTTATCATTTTCATATGTCGTGTGCAGAATTCCCCATTCTTTGTCACCAAATTAGGAATAAAGATGCTGTCGTGTGTCATTTTGTTCAGGTCATATATAAGATAATGCTTTTCGTTTGAGATAATTGTATTCCATGGTATGGATACTCGTGGGACTAGAAATTTGTTCTGTGCATTTTTTGTAGAAAAGGAATTGCAGGCGATATACTAGTTGGGTTTGAAGATCTGGGAGGAAAATATTATTATAGCACTAGGAAGCTTGAAGTTTACTTTATTAAGAAAGGTAAGTCACTTACCTTCTAATATCGCCCCTTACGGTTGATTAATTTTGTTACCATGGTCTCTAAATTTAATTGCTCTATAGGTATAATTGAGGAGAAGAAAAAGATTGATAACGAAGAAGCTGAATACGATGAAAGTAGACGTAGGACAATAAGATATTCTGCTAATAATAACTCCGACTCCGAATGAAGAAAGTAGCAAGGAAGTAAACTTATTCATCTCGGATCTTTGATCAGCATTTCGGAATTTGTAGTTTGCAGCTTTTATGTCAAACACTGTATGATACAAACATCATTTTGTGTGTTTTTGTTTCGACATATTACTACCGATTCATATCAGCTAGTTAGACCATTGACTTTCTAGTTAAGGTTCACTTTGATGATGTAAATCAACACTCTGTACATTTGCATTACAAAAGATAATGAGATATTTTGCAGTTAACTCTTTCGCTCATCAAAGTTCTGTCATCACTAGATGGACTAGCAGCAAAAGAGTATTCTGTTTGGTAGACTTTTATGTTGTATCAGTTAAAATGGCTTATAAATGACACCTAACCCACTCTGCTATGGTAGTTGTGTACTTCGTTCTTAATCTTCCTACAACTTCAATCTTGAAACCATATGCTCCACTTTCATTATGTGATAAGCTTAGATTCAGTACATATTTTTTTGTGATACCCTCTTGAGAAGCGAGGATGCAACATCAAAACATAGCCAATTGTGAGACTTTTTTTTCATTTATATATGATGTACAAGTATAAAAAGAGCCGAGTATAGCTTTACATCTAGATATATTGCGCTAATATGCAGGTCCAAGCTGACAAAACTGGTAATGAATATACAGTATACAACTGTCCTCGCCCAACCTTCCAACGTCTCCACAAAACTGTCCTTATCAAAAATCCCTCCTAACCAATTTCCGTTTCCATCCACGGTCCCAGAAATAGCTGCCCGGGGATCACACGAGTTCTCAGGAAGGTACTCGACCGGTCTCTCAACCGGGTCAACCGGTGCCAAAACAGGAAGCGGCCCACCAACATAAGGCGGAACAAAGCTTAACCAATTTAGAATAGCCGATACACCTTCAAGATCATCTGATACTGTTAAATGTACAACACCATTTGTCGCCATAATCTTGGGACCACCCAGTTGCATCTGCGAGCTGTAAACTTCCCGGCCCAAAAGCTTATTCAATGCAGAAAAACCTGTTAAAATTATTGGTTGATCTAACCGCTGGATACACCTCATCCCCAGACGAGCTAAATAAGCACCGATACCAACGGTTCTTCCTGTCACGTAAGTTAAAGTGAACGTTTCTTTATATGCTTTCGAATACGCGCCGGCGATCGCCCCACTCCCACTCAAATTCTCAACACCTAGTCCATCTTCTTTACCAACAATTGTATCGATAACCCATCTCATTTCACCTTTTTCAACAGTAATTTCAAGTGCAATTACCGATGATTTGATCCGTCTGTAATCTTCGGGGGTTAGGTATAAATACTGGAAACCCGAATCAGGACTCGATTCATCTGACCATCCGATTTTGAAACACGCATGAACTTCCTCAGCTGCACCGATACGGGCTCCAGAATTTGCAGCTAAGTAGATGAGAGGGAGTTTTCTGGCACAGGCGAGATCCGTTACAGCCTCAAAGAAAGCATCTTCAATGGGACCAAACGACCCGTTTTTAAAGGTAACATCGTTTGCAACAACCATAATTGTTCTTCCATATGGAAACTCAGGTGTGAAAAGTTCCATGGTCCATGCTACCATGCCAACATTGTTTTTGCCCGGTTCACGGTTTACTGCCACAAGTGGGGTACCCCATGAGCCTTTTGGATCAGCAAACGCGAGCTCTCTTACATTTACGAGTTTACACTCGGGCCTGGTTTCATTAGGTAGTTTGGACCAAATATTCTCAAGGGCTGCTTCAAACGCCTGCAAATATAATTACTATCGATAAAGACAAGTACTTCTGTAAACCGTGATGTGCTCAACGCAATGTCGTGCCAGTAAGTAGTATTATATAAAAAAAATCAGATATATAAAAAGGGTAAAATGGTAACTAACCAGGGCAAAGTCGTAGCAGTAAGTAGTATTGCTTTTCCTAGCCAAAAGACGTTTCTGGTCGAGTAATCCCAAAGGCTGAAATGGTGTGCTCACAGGTACACCATGTAGCGGGATTCGGGTGTTCACTGGAGCTCTTGAAAAGTATTCGTTTCCACCGCTATCCCACTGCTCAACCGCTCAACCGCCACTGATCAACTGCTCCACCACCACTGATCAACTGCTCCACCACCACTGATCAACTGCTCCACCGCCACAGTCACTGCTCAACCGCCCAACCCACTGCTTAACTGCTCAACCACCCGCTCAACTGCTCAACCACCCCGCTCAACTGAAACATTGGAGTGATTCCAGATTCACTAGAAAAAGCGGACTACAAGAAAAATTAAACCCAGATATCGACTTGCTGGATATTCATCGTGATGTTAAATCTGCAAACATATTACTCGATGAGAATTTCATGGCTAAAGTTGCTGATTTTGGACTTTCAAAAAACGCGCCAGAGCTTGATCAAACTCATGTTAGCACAGCAGTCAAAGGAAGTTTTGGTTATCTTGATCCCGAGTACATGACTCGACAACAGGTGACAGAAAAATCAGATGTATATTCTTTCGGGGTTGTTCCGCCCTTTGACATGTTTCCATGAAAGTATATAAGCATCTTTTCAGGAAACTTGAAGTGAAAATTACCTAATCAACTCATGCATCAATACTAAGTGATTTTGGCGGACTAGATTTTCTTACTATGATTTTAGTGGAAAACATTTACGGCACTTGACTGATAGTGATAATAACAACCTCAAATGTTGCAACTTTCATAGGATGTAGATTTATTTTCTATCATTATACTAAAGCTACAAGTAGAGACTAGTAACCTTGGAGTTCGTTGAATTAGCAGCAACTTGGTTCACCGATGTAGAGAGTTGTAGCTGCTCTGAACTTTCACACGCAAATTCCTCCACTGAATGATGTCGACCACTCTTGTGTGTCAAACAGACGGAATCATTTAATCGGATAGGATCAATTATGCAAGCAGCCTTTCCAGCATCAGAGTTGCTGTCGTAAGAGGTGTGATCTTGAGCGGGACCCTGTGCTGCAAAAAAGAGAGAAAAACATTAACCTAAACAGCATAAGTGGTATAATACACGACAATAAACTCTTAAATATGTAGCGAATGCATTTCTACACTATAGTGTAAGTGTGATAAATTGTGAAGAAAACTTCTGTAAACTAGGGAGCTCTGAAACTTGTGGACTTTTAATGTTTGTTTAGCTCTTACAGCGGTGCAAAGCTTATACGGAAAACTACTAGAATCAGTATCTAACGATATATCAGTCAGTGTGCTTGATGGATTAGAAAATCAGTAGAATCCACGATAGCAGGCGAAGGATCTAACTAGATAGGAATCACTTCAACTCATCATGCAATACTAATTTAAAGTATAAACTTAGATTGGCTTACATAAATATGAAGACAATGGCAGTGAGATTATCAGTCGCGTCTACTCGTAATGCTTGATCTATAAGCTCTCTAGCACACCTTTCTTGGTCATTATGTTGTATTAGTCGACGACGTACAAGGCCCACCGCTTCTTCATTAGACATCACATCCCAGATCCCGTCACATCCATTTGTATCATCTCTGGTTCAGCAGTCAGAGGTGACTGTGAGTTGCTACAATGGGTGATTTCATGTATTTGTCTCCAAGGGCTCGTGTCACGCCAAGTTCACATTCAAGTAACCATCTGTATCAAAGTAACTGCCTAATTCCTCCGCCTAATTCCTCCACTCTCATCTTTTCTTGTACATTAGACGGTTTGTGGTCATGAGATATTTGCTTAGCAACCCCTTCCCTAGAAATAACCGCACGACAGTCTCCAACATTCGCTATCAGTAAATATCTCCCGAGTATTAAACTGCTAACATTATCTCCCGAGGATTGATTGTATACCTAGACATTTCCACAGCCTGGATATTAGTGACGATATCAAATGGGTTCTTTAACCTCTTCCCTTTAGCCTCTTCTCGTGTGTATGTCACTCCCCTTTTAACTTTGTTGTACAAACCAAAACCAGGAGGATCCACTAGAAAGTTTACTTTCACTTCCACCGAGCCTGTTGACCGCCTCCACGAAAGCTTCATGAAGTTCTGGGGTCCAGCGCATACGTGACTTTCTTTGGGACCCGCTTCCACACGACGATGGCGTCATTGGGGTACAAGCATCTCCAGGTGATGCAGGAACAAGCGCTTTTACTTGCACCGTCAGTGATTTCTTTGATGATTTCCCCACATGAAATTCCATCTACAACAAACAAAATTTACAAAACCGGATATGTTAAAAAAGTTTTGACATAGTGACGTGAGTTTTGAACAAGCAAAAACCAATTGGGCTAATTGCATAATAACTTAAAAGATGACCACCTTAATTCTATCTTTAGTTTTTAGCCCAGAAAAACCATCAACCTTACCAAATTTTTTACTTAAGGTAATCTAACACGGTTACAAGTAAAAACTGATGACATGGTAGCCGACGTTTCATGGTTTTTTGTAGTTAAAAAACTCTCACAAGCAACATGATATGAGTTAACTAAAATTGCAGTGATACCTTTGAATGTGGATCATCAACTAGAATCTCATTCCAATTAGGCGTTACACCATCATCCTCGGTGATTAGCTGGTCAGCCCAATCTGCCAATCATTTGGCTTGCCAATATCCTCGGCTGGGATGACTTGTAAATCACTAGACTCGATAGGGCTACTTTCAGGGTAATCAAGGAAATCAGATAGCGGGCCTTTTTTGAACAGGTATCATGAGATGGAAGAGATGTGAAGATGTGAAGACATCGATGAAGATGAAGAAACTATGTGACCGACACACCCATTTGTCGAAGACATCAGGGATTCAACAACTATTAAACAACTGTTCAAAGCTGTTTCATGAAGATCATAAATTTCAGTGGGCATGGAGAAAGAGAAAGAGAAAGAGAAAAGAGAAAGGGTAAGGGTGTTTTTGTAATTTATCATTTTGATAATATTGTGTCAGTGGACACGTGTCGTTCATTTGATGGAGTTGTGCAGTTGTGCACTTGTGTATGACTAAATTTGTCCCCATCAAAAAACTTGACCATGGTTTTACTTTTAAGGGGTGATTTTGACCAAATTGGTCTTTTTCCCATATTTTAATATATGTCTTGCACTCACATCCCAATATCATAACATTAGTCTCCACCCTTCCCTATCCCCATCTTCAACTCTCTCTCTCTCTCTTTCTGTTAATCAAAGTGTCGAGCAAGAAGCAATTCAAAAATTCAATTTGTAAAACCCGTAAAAATAAGGTCATAATTTAATTCTATTTTTAATTATTTTGAAGTATTTTATAACGTTAAATACTATTATGCTTAACGGTTTAAGTTGAAACCGATATTAAATATTATATTTTAATATTTTTACGAGTAACGAGGACTACTAGTGATCGCGATACCGACGGATGCCAAAAGTTTTATATTTTATTATCGATCGTTTCGATATTTAATACTTTCGACGATATCGTTTTGATTACGTATTGAGTCGTTATATTATTATTTTTCGTGTGCATTTAAACTTTTGAAAAGTATTTTTACGAAACCTGAGTCCCATAAATATTTGTAAAATTGACTTTTAGTCATTTCCCGCTTTTTAACTAATATTTACATTTTAATCCAAAATTATTCACTAATAGCAATTTATACCCTCACCCCACTAATATATAAACAATTCCACTAACTACTTACCATTTTTTTAATCAAAATAATCACATTCTTCTTTCCTTTGCTTTGTTCTTGCCGTCCACCATAACCACACCATCACCAAATTCCCTAAAAATCTTTTGATCTAGATACTTTGAAAGAAAACCAAGCTTAATCCCTATCTTAAAATCCTCTTGTGAGTATTTTGGTACTATTTTTATCAACATGCAACCATATACATTTTTCAAGAAAAGTTGGTGATGTTTGATCCACATTTGTTGTATGCATGTGTTAGTAGTGATGATCAAAAGATTTTCATGCTATGTTTTTGTTAAAAAGTTGATTTTTAATTTTTGGGTTTTTGATTTTGATGATGATACAAGTGTTAGGATTGGTTTATGATGATATTAGGGGCTTAGGTTGATGACAAAAGTGGTTGGAATTGATCAAAAACATGATTTTGTAAGAGATTTTAATAGTCAATTTTGGGCAGTAGGTTTGAGGTCATTTTCAGAAATCTTAAGTCTGAATATAGGTTGATATAATAGGATTATATTAAAGAGAATTTCGTTAGCTTCGATTTGATATAAAGTAGGCCTTCCAACTCCAAACGAGGTGGAAGATACACTAGTTTGATTTTCATGTACCGGGAGACGAGTGTTGACACAATCTGAAAATTATTGTCAATATTTGTGTAACACCCCACTTGGATAAATGGACCGTTACATGTATTTATGGCGTGTCATCAAAGCATAAGGTAAATGTCCTAAAACATTAACTGACCATAACGGAAATACCGGAATCAAACATCGGTAATCCAACCTAAGCTCAAAACATGAAAAACAAAGTACTGAAGGAAAGGACTAAACAATGTCCAAATAAGCAGAGAAATGTAAGTACATCAAGTAAGAAGTCTGGATAGCTTCCATCCAAATGCACATGCTCTCAGAATCCTAAGAGCGTCTTGGGGTACCTGCCGTTAGAACATGAAAGGGAACTACGGCTGAGCATAACGCTCAGTGAACGGATATAAAGCATGATAAGAATATACTGAATGAAACAGGCGATAGGGTACTGAAGCTGTAAGACTGATATGTAACATGTGGTAGAACTCTACATAAAATCTGAGAAACCTGGTTCATATATACTGATACTGATATATAGCTATTAATTTTGAAAACATGCATTTACTGTATTTTATTTGCCAGAGCTTATATAGGTCACGTGCTGTAACAACTGTGCATGAATAACTGGAGGGGTGACCTCGTCATGCTGTAGAGGGGTGACCTCTAAATAACTGTGCTGGGTGGAGGGATCAGCTCCAATGTGAAGGATGTAGAGCACACACCACATTCACCCTGATAAACATGAAACACTTATAAGCCTAGGATGCATCCATACGCCCCACTAAAAAAAATACTGATAAAATGGCCAAGCTGAGTTGAGTGGGACGATGCAGGATATCACTCTCCTGCATGTGAGTCACGACACCGGTGCATCTAGTGCCGTGGTTACGGTACCTCCGTAACTAGTACATAAACTGGTCGTGCTTGTATATAATGCTCAGGCAATTTATTTAGTTATTAACATGATTACTGATAAACTTAAACATATACTGGGGAAAACATTTGGCTGCAGACGGGAAATCCTAATCATGCATATGAAGGAAGTCCTTACTGAAAAGACGGAAATCCGTACCTCGTGTCCAGTACTGAAATAAGACTGAAAGCTGACGGATCGACTCTGACTTCACGGATACTACATAAATAATGGATGCGAAAATACGTTAACTGATATCCATTTATTATTACTGATTTTAACTGTTTATTACTATTCTTAATTTAATTTATTTTATTCTAGTATTGATGTTTATGTATAATCTGATTAATCTGGTTGTCTGGTGTATCTTTGATAAACTAGACTGTTCTTAAATATTCACTGGATAGCGTACATCAAGTATTTCTGATTTCTTGAAATATTGTAATTCTGACTATTTTTCATTAGTTACTGATTTATGTAACACTTATTCTGATATTTACGATATTTCTATAAGTAGTAACCTGCTATAAATAAAAGCCTCTAAAATTAATAGGTTTCCAAAATAGTTCTTTTAATTTAAATCCTTAGTAAATCCTATGTTTTAAAACAATTAACATGACAAAACGATATAGATAAAATTTCTTAATAAAATAATGAAATCGACAATTAAATTTATTTATTTATAAATCCCTTTTTAAATGATTTAAAGCATTTAAATAATCCCGTGCAATAATTATTATTAGCGATTCCGAAAACTCGTGCTAAGTTTCTTTTCTTTTTTTTTTAAATAAGTCTAGCCAAACAGTCCCTTAATCTGCCCTTAAACCTGTAGCCAAACAGCCCTAAATCTGGTTTTAAAACTCACTGCCAAACACCCCCCTTACTGCCAGTTTTCCCACTGGCAGTTCTGGTTTTCCCCCTGTCTGTGGTTCGTTTCCCCTGCTGGTTATAATAATCCCACCGAGACCACCCAGGTCTCGGTTCCCACTGTTAGTACAAACACCCCGCGGGTGTTCCCACTGTTAGACCAAAAACCGGCCAGCACCTTTTTAAGGTTGCGGCTGGTTGTGTAATCCATCACCGAGAGTCTTTTGACTCTCGGTTTGTGTGCCAAACAACACCGCAACAACCCGACATACAACCCACCTCATTATATTCGTTAAACAATTTTTAAACACCAATGAATCGGATTAAAAGAAACTAATTAGAACGAATTAGGATTTATATAAGCTTACTAATCGTTTAGGGTTTCAACATCAAATCTCTGGTTCTTCAAGGATTAATACTCGACCCCTTACCCTTGTTTCCTTGATGTGGGTCGCGGCAGGGAAGAAGGAAGCACAATCAAAACTGGCGGCTGTATTATTTTTTTTTATTAGGGTTTGTTTGAGTGTGTTTGTGTCGGCATAAAAAAAAAGAAAACAAAGGACTCCCGTCCTTTTTGTTATAACCGGCCTAGATCAAAAGGAATGGGCCTCCAGCCCATTCTCCTCCCTTTTGTTTAAAAGATGCGGCCCACGTAGCCCAACACACGCACACCTTTTAAATTTCGCGTCGTGTTTTAAATACTCGCGTACGTGTTTACGTTTTACATTTCTGGAAAACGTAATACTCTTTTCTATAACTAACGTAATACGTTCGATAGTATTTATTTTCCTGAAATATTAATTTGTAATATTTAAATAAAACTGAGCGCGTAATTTACTGTTAACGTTTAATTATTTCTGTAAAGTATTTAACTCATCTGTAATATTTTCTGAGACTAAATACTTATTAACTGAGTAAACTGTAATATTTATAGTATTTAAATAAACTGGAATGCGTATTTAATTTCTGCATTAATGCTTATATAATTATTAAATTTAAGCCACGTATTTAAATGTTCTGATTTTTAAATACGGGTTTTACAATTCTTCCCCTCTAAAATAATAATTTGTCCCCGAATTAAAGATACAACCATACTGGGTTTTACAATTCTTCCCCTCTAAAAAGGAGAAATTCGTCCTCGAATTACAGGTAATAAGCTGATGAAGTTATAAGAACTGAAAGAACACGTAGACTGAAAAGATGATTAAACTGGAGGATAAATTGTCTCCTAATTAAGACATAATGCTGCTGATAGGTATTAACCTGACGTGACTGAAATGATCATGTACGTGACATGACTGAAAGAACTTAACTGGATTTATTGAAGGAAAGGGAATGAGAGGTCCGGATGGACTCCTCTGTTTCGAGTGGCCTCCCGCTCGAAATGATTCCTTCAAGGTCTAACATAAAAATCTTGGTCCTGATGACCCTTTCCTGATGATGCTGAATACTTCCAGGTTTCATACTTAAGATGGATTTCTGAATCTGATAGGCTGAATAACTATAACATGTAGGATACATGGAATGATACGTATAAATATTCTGAAGGATAATATTTATATCTCTGAGCAAGCTGTTGAGAATATATATAGGGACGAACTACGTGAACAATTGCGAACATGCTGAGTGAGTAATTGTGCACGTGGTTCATAATTATATGAGGAGCGCTGGCATAGAATTAGAATATGATAAGTGAAATATACTGTGAACGTGGTACTAGAACATATCATGAACGTAGGCTGACTGAGGGATGAATGCCAAACGATACGGCCTAAGATGTGAAACGTCTGCCTGGTTATGGAATAGTTGTGCTAAACTTGAGTCTGTTCTCTCAAGATTTCTGTAACCGTATTCGGTAATAACTGAGAAACGTGTATCGTGAAATGGCACACGAACTTGAACGCGAACAACGTTATGAACGCTAACGTGAGCTTAAATCAGGAGATAGCATAAAAGATGAACTGAAACAGCATCATACTGCGAATGAGACGTAAACGTGAAAGTGGAAATAAACATGAACTTAAAGTGGACGTAAACATACACTTGATCGTGAACATGTATTCTGTTTGATATGATGGTCGATGGAATGCCTTGAATTCGTACGATTTATTGCTGAATTTTAAAATTTTCTGCAGATCTGCTACTACGTGCTCCTTTCGGATGAAAGGGACGCGCAGGCTGATTACATGGTTGATGATAACTTAGATAGCATCATAATTTCTCTGAGTCTGTGGTAAACTGATTACAATCTCCATGGAGTCTTGTCTCTTTTCGGTCTAGAATTTCTACTTGTAGTGATAGCATGTCGGTGTTCTATCTTGAACCTGCAGTAGGTCAGGCATCTAGATATGAACATAGCTGCATTAATGTGTGACGCGGATTCTATCATTGTTTTGTCTGGGATTATGGAACATTCTGGTGGAAATCTTGTTGAATAGTCATAAAAGAATTTCTAGTGATGACTGTCGGCAATTTCTGCGGTAGCAGTCAATTGAGTTCTAGAAATTTTTATACTACGCTCACAGTCGTCAGTCGGGACCATCCGGTGATGGCCTTCGCCTTCGCAGGATTACCTGCAATTTCTTTCTGCTAAGGTAGCATGGCTTCAGAATGCCACTTTGTTCAATTGGAATTCCTACCTGGAAAGCTGTGTTTGAAACAAATAACTCCTATCGAAGATTCTATACAACTGTGAGAAAATGACTCTCTTATTCTTCTCTAGAATTTAGCATACCAAAATGTGATCAATGAATACGCTGACGTTTTTGTCTGAGAATCATAGGAAAAATTTATTCATAAACTCCATAATATAGCTGGAGCATTAGGGAGCTCAGAAATAAAATTTAAAATTTTTAGAGACTATAATATGTGCAACCGCAGTCATGGAAAACATCATGTTCTTCTCTCACCACTTCTGGTGGCATGGTCGCAATTTTGTTCTGGAAAATATTTAAGATATCATAGCAGGTCAGATAAACCTGCTATTTATGGAATAAATATTGATTAAGAATGATGGGATTGTCAAAATTTTTAGTGGGCAATACATGATCTCATGTTACCGACCTTCTTTCTGATAGACAGAAACGGTGCACTTCCTGGTGGTGCGCTAGGGAAAATAAGGCCTCGTTCCGGTAACTTTTGCAGCAATTGCTGCAACTCTTTAACTTAGCTGAAGCCTTGCAATAAAGAGTTCTGAAAACAGGTTCTGTTCTTGAGACTAGCTCGATGTTAAATTTCTGTCTCGTGGTTAGGGAGGAATTTCTTGAAAGCTTTCTGAAATTATATCTGGAACTCTGGATTAATCTGCTGATCATGAATTTAAGGAATTTCAAAAGTGGATTTATAACAGGTGGGTAAAAGTCTTCGTAGCTATAGACTGACAAATCACGCGTTTGTAAGGCAGAAACAACTTGTACTGATTTTCTTAGCAGAAAATATAATGAATATATTTGGGATTAGTAAGACGGATCTTGTCGTTAACTGAAGGATAACTTAATAAACATGGGAGGTACTGTGGATTCCTTTCTGGCTGAGAGGTAGGTAACTACCTGATTTACATAAAGCTGACATAGGGATACGTGAGTAACGTGGCGACTTCCACTGAGTGGGTTCGTCTGTAACTTTACAGAGTGAATATTACGTGTTTAATATGAATAATAATCTAGTGTGGTGACTGAATTTTAATGGTCCGATTCATGAGTGACATAATAGGACGGGCATACTCCTTTCTGAAGGGTACTCTGAATTTCTGGGGGCCTGATTTAGAAACATATTGGAGTTATGGGTTCTGACTCGTATTTTGAGAAAAGATTCGTATGACGTGTACCGTGACTGGTGCCCCGATATGTGTCTTCCAAAATGATACCTAAGAACTATGTCTTGACTGATGTCTTGGCACGTGTTTTTAATAGATGAATATGAACAAGGCTGAAAATTTTTGGTAATTGCTAGGATTGGCGGACCGGTTAGACTGCTGACCTCTGTATTTCTGGTCACGTCCGTGCCGGAGTTCCGATGGTTACTGACTGATTAATTATAAGTACGATGGTTGTCACTACTGCTTGTCTGTCAATTTATGACGGTCATTATCATGACCGTGATTCATGTGACTATTCTGCTGAGTGGCCGGCTGGGTTCCGGTTCCCACTCTTCTGAATGAAAGTTAGCTGGGTGAATTGTGACATCTAACTGAGAAAGTAACAGCATAAAATCGAATGGTAGTGTCTGATGGTTGAATTTATTCTTGTCAGAAATTTCAAGTTTATAGTTTTCGTCCTCGTTCCGCGGCATCAGCATTTTGAGAAATCTCCAAAGTTCAGCAGCATCAGCATCTGTGTGGTCTTCAGAGTGTTAGCAGCATCAGCATCTGGTAAAATCTTCAACTCACGAGCAACATCAGCACCTGGTAGAATATCGACAAGTGGAAACGCCTGGAGTACACGTGAAATAGTATACATGGAGTATAACTGAGACACTGTACATGGGGTACATATGGAATACTGTACATGGAGCTGGTGGAAATTTTATGGGATGATCGATACTGGTGTCGCTTGTCTGACATTATCAAAGAGATGAATTGATTTAAACGGTAGTAAACTGAACTGAAATGGGTAACGTGATAGGCTGATAATTTCTACGTAGACTTAATGTTGGTTGTATAGAGGCTGAAAGTATGATTAAACAGAGTTTCATCAATGTTCAGTATGAAGACAGAAGACATGATTGATAAAGACCAGAACATGATTTATCATGAAATAGGATTTTACTGTAATCCTTCTATATTTTAGCCTGAAGGCATCATCACTTTGCTGAAAACACAATCCTCGTAAGGAGACATGAAACTGAATCATCATGTAGATGACATCAACGTGAGGGTATAAAATTTGACTGTTATAAGGAACACAAAAAGTTAAACCAACTGAGGTGTAATATTAACTGATGTGGACGGCTATGGTTCAATCCACGTACTTTAAGGAAGGAAACATGAGACTAAGTATGGGTTATTCTGGTTCGATCCATACGGGTCAAAATTTTCTGAGAACTGTCATGTATAGAAATTTATAATTTGATATTAAATATGGATGACTGTGGTCCAATCCATACTTGTCAAAATTTATAGAATGTCATGATATGACAAATGTGAACTATGGATCGGTTCACAAAACAACATTTGACTGAAAATCATGAAATTGATCTAAACATTGGTGACCGTATATGGGCGGGTTCACCACGTAATATTGGACTGAAAACATGAATCTGACATGAGTAAGGATAAGTGCACATGATCAGTTCATCTATACAAAAATCCGAACGGGCAAGGGTGAACGCCTATGGTCAGTTCACCAAAACAATAACTCGCTAAAAGCACATGCGACTAAATATGGCTAGTTATGTACCAACCTTTTACTTAGTCGAAACTTTAAGAAAACTGATTGATAAATGAAGAAAAGCTGACTGAATAATCCATGAGAAACATGAAAGATAACAACGCCAAAATCTGGGAAGTTCCTGGTGACTACCCACTAGTCACAGGTCAAGTTTTAGAGCCTACAGGTCAAACCTGGCTCTGATACCATAATTGTAACACCCCACTTGGATAAATGGACCGTTACATGTATTTATGGCGTGTCATCAAAGCATAAGGTAAATGTCCTAAAACATTAACTGACCATAACGGAAATACCGGAATCAAACATCGGTAATCCAACCTAAGCTCAAAACATGAAAAACAAAGTACTGAAGGAAAGGACTAAACAATGTCCAAATAAGCAGAGAAATGTAAGTACATCAAGTAAGAAGTCTGGATAGCTTCCATCCAAATGCACATGCTCTCAGAATCCTAAGAGCGTCCTGGGGTACCTGCCGTTAGAACATGAAAGGGAACTACGGCTGAGCATAACGCTCAGTGAACGGATATAAAGCATGATAAGAATATACTGAATGAAACAGGCGATAGGGTACTGAAGCTGTAAGACTGATATGTAACATGTGGTAGAACTCTGCATAAAATCTGAGAAACCTGGTTCATATATACGGATACTGATATATAGCTATTAATTCTGAAAACATGCATTTACTGTATTTTATTTGCCAGAGCTTATATAGGTCACGTGCTGTAACAACTGTGCATGAATAACTGGAGGGGTGACCTCGTCATGCTGTAGAGGGGTGACCTCTAAATAACTGTGCTGGGTGGAGGGATCAGCTCCAATGTGAAGGATGTAGAGCACACACCACATTCACCCTGATAAACATGAAACAATTATAAGCCTAGGATGCATCCATACGCCCCACTAAAAAAAATACTGATAAAATGGCCAAGCTGAGCTGAGTGGGACGATGCAGGATATCACTCTCCTGCATGTGAGTCACGACACCGGTGCCTCTAGTGCCGTGGTTACGGTACCTCCGTAACTAGTACATAAACTGGTCGTGCTTGTATATAATGCTCAGGCAATTTATTTAGTTATTAACATGATTACTGATAAACTTAAACATATACTGGGGAAAACATTTGGTTGCAGACGGGAAATCCTAATCATGCATATGAAGGAAGTCCTTACTGAAAAGACGGAAATCCGTACCTCGTGTCCAGTACTGAAATAAGACTGAAAGCTGACGGATCGACTCTGACTTCACGGATACTACATAAATAATGGATGCGAAAATACGTTAACTGATATCCATTTATTATTACTGATTTTAACTGTTTATTACTATTCTTAATTTAATTTATTTTATTCTAGTATTGATGTTTATGTATAATCTGATTAATCTGGTTGTCTGGTGTATCTTTGATAAACTAGACTGTTCTTAAATATTCACTGGATAGCGTACATCAAGTATTTCTGATTTCTTGAAATATTGTAATTCTGACTATTTTTCATTAGTTACTGATTTATGTAACACTTATTCTGATATTTACGATATTTCTATAAGTAGTAACCTGCTATAAATAAAAGCCTCTAAAATTAATAGGTTTCCAAAATAGTTCTTTTAATTTAAATCCTTAGTAAATCCTATGTTTTAAAACAATTAACATGACAAAACGATATAGATAAAATTTCTTAATAAAATAATGAAATCGACAATTAAATTTATTTATTTATAAATCCCTTTTTAAATGATTTAAAGCATTTAAATAATCCCGTGCAAAAATTATTATTAGCGATTTCGAAAACTCGTGCTAAGTTTCCTTTTTTTTTTTTTTAAATAAGTCTAGCCAAACAGTCCCTTAATCTGCCCTTAAACCTGTAGCCAAACAGCCCTAAATCTGGTTTTAAAACTCACTGCCAAACACCCCCCTTACTGCCAGTTTTCCCACTGGCAGTTCTGGTTTTCCCCCTGTCTGTGGTTCGTTTCCCCTGCTGGTTATAATAATCCCACCGAGACCACCCAGGTCTCGGTTCCCACTGTTAGTACAAACACCCCGCGGGTGTTCCCACTGTTAGACCAAAAACCGGCCAGCACCTTTTTAAGGTTGGGCTGGTTGTGTAATCCATCACCGAGAGTCTTTTGACTCTCGGTTTGTGTGCCAAACAACACCGCAACAACCCGACATATAACCCACCTCATTATATTCGTTAAACAATTTTTAAACACCAATGAATCGGATTAAAAGAAACTAATTAGAACGAATTAGGATTTATATAAGCTTACTAATCGTTTAGGGTTTCAACATCAAATCTCTGGTTCTTCAAGGATTAATACTCGACCCCTTACCCTTGTTTCCTTGATGTGGGTCGCGGCAGGGAAGAAGGAAGCACAATCAAAACTGGCGGCTGTATTATTTTTTTTTATTAGGGTTTGTTTGAGTGTGTTTGTGTCGGCATAAAAAAAAAGAAAACAAAGGACTCCCGTCCTTTTTGTTATAACCGGCCTAGATCAAAAGGAATGGGCCTCCAGCCCATTCTCCTCCCTTTTGTTTAAAAGATGCGGCCCACGTAGCCCAACACACGCACACCTTTTAAATTTCGCGTCGTGTTTTAAATACTCGCGTACGTGTTTACGTTTTACATTTCTGGAAAACGTAATACTCTTTTCTATAACTAACGTAATACGTTCGATAGTATTTATTTTCCTGAAATATTAATTTGTAATATTTAAATAAAACTGAGCGCGTAATTTACTGTTAACGTTTAATTATTTCTGTAAAGTATTTAATTCATCTGTAATATTTTCTGAGACTAAATACTTATTAACTGAGTAAACTGTAATATTTATAGTATTTAAATAAACTGGAATGCGTATTTAATTTCTGCATTAATACTTATATAATTATTAAATTTAAGCCACGTATTTAAATGTTCTGATTTTTAAATACGGGTTTTACAATTTGGATCGAATCTCTGGGACTATAAAATGAGTTTCAAAAGGATTCAAGGGCTGTTATCAGGCTCAAAGTTTAGCATTTTAAGTCTATTTTTAGAATCAAGTGTCGCTTTTATAAATGGAGTTGTTTTGAATGATCAAAATGGTTTCGTAAGTCAAGGTCGCTAAACTGTCCGAATTTTGTAATTCAAAGATGTGTCGGGCAGGGAATTTTAGGAGTAAAATCTTTGGATGGGCTCTTGGGAGGACTTTCTACATATAGTATGTGAGTTCCTCAGGTAGTATCATGAAATTTTGATGTGTCTAAGTATGTGAAAACGGCTTAGACATTCGGTATGTTCCAGCAGATTTTTATTAAAGGCATAGAATAATAAAATGAATATATAGGAGAGTATAATAGAACCACTTGTATCGTTTTCTCTCAAGTTGTCGTGATTTTATACTTGAGTTTGATTTTATTATGTACCATTTATTTCTCGAGTCTATTATTAATGTACGCACCTTATTTGCTAGGTTGCGATTGTCGTGTTTATCGGGCATCTACTATCGTCGGCGATCGTCTTCAACTACTTCTACTACTTAAGGTGAGTCTATAGCCTCGTTTGAGCTCATTCAAATATTTTTAAAACCCGCGAGGGGGAATACATGTTTTATAAACTTAGAACACAAGATTTTTATGGTATGCTTGTCCCTCTATGAATGGACCCGTGGTTGCCTTTAAATTGCATTAAGTGATTGCCTTTGTTAAAGCCTCAATTATGGACCGTTAACTAGCTTATGATGGGATAGCCGCTAGTACAATTAATAGATCTATGGGGGAAGCCGCCCCGGTTCAGTTTGTGTGGACTTGTCACAGAAGCTTATGCCCGACCTCCACACTGTTTGAACATATTGTATTGAGAAGTCAGGTATACCGCAGTGTACCAATAATCAGGAGGTAATTGACAATTAATAAATCTCCTTTCTTAATAGACCTACAAGGGAGTGTCTAAGGGCTCGGTTCCATGAGCTTATTGCAATTTATGCTATATACAATTAATATTGTTGATGCAAATTATTATTCGATGCTTATTAAGCATGCCACAAACTTATAATCTTTGCTTGTGTTCAAATTGATTACATAAACCTATAGATGTCACTCGGCATTTTTGCTGATTGTTTTACTCACATGTATTTCAGGTAATCATGAAGTGGAAGCTTGGAGGTCACGGGAATGAAGTTGTGCACTGCTTTTGTTGTTCAAACTCTTTGATTTATTTATCGTTCCATTTTTAAAACAAACTAATATGTTGTTTTAACTTATCTTTTGGTAACGATTACTTGGGACTACGCTACTCTGATGAATGTTTTAGGAACGATAAATTTGAAACGTCTATTTTCGAGTCGTTCTTTATAAATTGTGTGTTTTTATACCATTGTTTAGCACCCAAAGATATATTCCGCTGCGTGTAAATTTGGAGGTGTTAAAGATTGGTACCAGAGTCATGAGTTGTAGAGAACTAGGTCTTTATTTTAAAAACCTAAACTATAACTGTCAGTTTTTATTTTTCAAAGAGTCGGTGCACATGACTTCACGTGACTTCACGTTCAAGCTACTTCTAGAATTACAATTTTAGTATGCGTTATTACGTATACCTTCCTGGCAAGTATTTATAAATAAATACTATGATCCATTTATTGATATATGTTTATATCTAGGATCCCTTTATCGATATATATTTATGTCATTAAACTTTCCGATAAAAGTTTATCATTTATTAATGATTAACTTAATTAAATACAAGGAATTTTCAAGATCTTTATGTATTTATTTTTGAAGTATTTAAATTGCTTTTATTGCAAAAATTTTATATTATGACCTTACATACCTTCATTTGCGTGTGCTATGTTCATTGTTTAACGCTTTGAGATATCTATATAGATATCCAAATCGTCTTCCGGCTGTTTGTGCTTGGACGTCTTGGAACGTAATCTCTAGACCATTGTGTAGCTCAATGTGTCCCTGGAAAAGACTAAACGCCATCGTGTGTGTCACACATCTTGAAACATTTCTTAAAATCGTGTTGAATAATATCATGATTTTTCTTAATATTTTGTTGATTTTTATCATCGTTTTACATGGCATGCGAAGATTTAATTCATTGACATTTATATGTATCGACTCCGAAGTGTATTGTTCGCTTATATCTCGATAACGTCATCGTCATTTTATAAATCATCGTCTAGATTAGGGCGTTAGATTGGAATACGATTTTACATCTATAAACTCGTATTATCCTCTTCCATTAACCTTCTTGCTCCCGGAGTGCAACCCGTTAATGTTCTATTCTTTTCTTGTTATGTGTTGTGTTTTTTGACAATCGTGGCACCAATAAGATTTGCCTACATTGCACCTTGAAACTTAAATTATGAACGTTATTCATCGTTTTGCTTCCTAAATTTCATGTTGGATACCTTGAAGCATCTTCTGTCATTCATTATGCTATATTTTTATTTGATGCTCATTATGAGATTTATTTTTCATTGTTGTAAAATCCACAAGACATGTGTGTATATATATATATATTTTGAGTCGTTAGGAAGTGTCGAAAAATACATTTTATGCGGAAACTGCAGGGGCAGTATAAACAGGTCAAAACGTAAAAGTAAAACATGCGTTTTTAAAATAAAATAGTCAAACCTGCACAGAACTTGCAGGGGTATTTTGGTCATTTTATATTGGGTTTCAGGTCTCGGGTAAAACTAGAAAGTCGTCTGGAACGTCGTTTTGCATTAAAATGCTTTAGACCCCGAGTCTTGGAGATGTCGTTTATCGGGTCAATTAATCGGTTCATATTTAAAAGTCAAATCTGATATAAAAAATTCGGAACTTGGGTTCTAAACGTTTCTAAGCAGTTTTGAGTTCATTTGAGATCGTAAAATTTTAACGAATATTATTTTACAAAACTAATACTAGTTGCATGTGAAAATGTTTAAAAATAGAAACATTACAGGATTAGCAATTACCGGATTAATGGTGTAATTTGAAAACAAATAATATACTTACTTAAAAGCATGTTGTGTCGAGTATCTTACATAGAATATACATATGGATTGATTTATTCTTTTTATATATATGACTCATTTGTCATTCGATGTTATTTTATTTTTATTTTCTTTTAACCTTCCACTGATTTGGGTCGAGTTTTGAAGTTTTGCCTTCACATTCTTCGTCGACATTCTCATCACGTGTCTCATGGCGTTTTCGTCTAAACTTTATAACCTTTTGAAACCTTAACAACTTGTAACCATTTCATTGGTTGTTTTATGAGCTACTATTTGTAAACCTTTGGTTATTGTATACTTCATCAAATGTCACCTTATAATTTTAATTGACATTTTTATTACAATTAATTTTCACAAATTGTTTTACTTTGATATTATGAAATAATTTTTATAACATTTGAGTTATTGCTTAAAAATCTCGCCAATTACTTGTATCCAATAAATTTATAAACTATTTTTTTTTAAATTCCGTTTTACAAATGGCATGGTTTATATATAAACATAAGAAACGTAATACTTTTCGATGAAATGGAGCACTGCATTGCTAGCCCTAAATTATACATGGCCTGATCACCTATGTCTAATTTAGAAGGAGCCATGCTAGGCTGGATAGTAGTCAAATTAAAAATCTTGATAATAATCAAATCTTTACTTGTATCTATGATAAAGATAAATAAAATGAAATAAAGTGAAAAGTAGTTTTGAAAACCTTTATATTTTATGCAAGTAGTACAATTTCTCTGCATCCGCATACGTTTTCTTACCTTTTCTTGAACGAATTACGCGCTTACGAATACGTTTTTACTCGACGATCTTTTTCCACTTGTTACTTCATTTTATCTTATAACTGATTTCTTTTGAACGTTCGTTTAATTAATGACTGTTGATAAATGACTTGAAAGTCTCGATGTTTTATCCTTCCTTCTCGTCCAATCTTCTTTATGCGACTGGGTATATCTTTGGAATGTCTCCGCACGTGAATAATGAACTTCACTAGAGTGATTTCCGTATATCCGGGATGACGTCCGTCACTCTCGTTTGTCTCGAAATCCACTCTTGTGAACCGTGCTTTGACTTCTCTCTTTAAACACTAATATCGTTCATTTGATTTGTTTTAATTACAAGTGATTATTAGGAATTTCCTTTGATTAAAATTTTTGTATGAATCTTATTTCCGATCATGTATCGACCACCGCTAAGTTAACGAGCTGATGTTGGTGAACTATCGATCACACTAACAAAAATTGACAACTTGTTTAATCTACTATTTCTTATCGTCTTACCATCAATGCCTTTATTTTATTATTCTCTTTAAGAATTCATACGACATTCGCTTCGTCCCCTTTTGTACCGCTGATTTCGTACTAATCGTTTACCATTATTTCTATTCGTATTCGTTTGTTTTCTTGTCACATTTTGAAACCCGAATATATCCCATATTTATTTTGAAATAATAAACACCTTTAGGTATTTTTAAAACGTATTATAAAATTTTCATGGAACTTTTATACATTTTTCCAATGATTTTCAATTATCGAAATAACTATCACAAGTAAAGGTCAAATTTATACATCACCTTTTGTATAATTAAAACTAATGTTTAAAATGAAATTATGCTATATCTTTTGAACTAATTAACTTATCATACATTACTTTTAATTGTAATGAAATTACCGGTTTAACTTATATTCTTAATAATGATTTAATTTGGAAATTATATTTTCTAAATCGTAACCATCAGTCTGAGTTTAATTAATAAATTCATGTCATTCTTTCGAAGCTTCTTAAGACGACCAAAATAAATTATGAAGCTATTTAACTTCTATTTTTAATATATCATCCTTATCAAGAAGGTAACTCAACTGAGTTTTAAGGTAATACCAAATCCGGGACGGATAATTGTGACAAACGTTATTTTAATGTTAATATTTAATTCATTCTTCGCTCTCATTTTTCTAGTATTGTGAATTATTATGTTTTCTGGTTACGTGATTCGAGATCCCTCGTCGATCGTTAACCTTAAATCATTTTATCACATCTTGTCCGTTTATGCGTTTATTGAGTTCATTTTTATCTCATTCTGTTCCTCGTATTGAAGATCACTATTTTTTCTGAGTGTAAAATGAATCTCGGGAGGCAGTGTACAAGAAGAAACGATAAGTGTCACCAGGATTTATGCGTGTACTTGTGGAATGATCGAGGATCGATTATCAATGGCAACTTATCATGGATATGAAGTTTTTGTAATTTTACTTGCTACTATCGAAGGATCATAGAAAACTCTTTCATGATGACGAAACTCTTGGGGTCTAGTATGAAGAATAAACGAGGAATATGATGCATCACCTTGAGCACTGGAGCAGAAGCTGTCGATACACCCGTTATATTGAGAATCTTCACCAATGGACCGAATCTCTAAATGAATGGAGTTAATAAATTCGTTACAACCTCGAGGAGTATGTTGAAGCCGACACCGCAAGTGGAAAGACTCTGGAGATCAAGTGGTTATAATAAAGGGTTCGTTCAAGGTTTTCTCGATGATTAACGGTGGAGATCTACACTCGATGTTTATGTTCGACCTTTTCTTTTATGTACTTATATGGTGTGTGATCTAGTCAAATGATCGTAAGTTGTGAGAACTTGAGACGACATCATCCGATGACGTCCGATCATGTAGAACACATATTATGTAAAATCTTTTTGACTTTCAACGACGATGTTTAATGAGACTTTATTGCGCGGGTGGCGAAAGTGAGATGGTGTCTTTGTATTATCTTTTGAGTAGGGACCCGCATATGAGCACCCTCCGATGACAAAAATGTTTTTCTTGTTAGTTCTTTTTGATGTGTGTCCATGGCTATCCGGCCAATGGATATCCTTTAATTTGCAACCTTCCTTTTAACTGGACTTACCCGAAAATCTTGTCATCTATTCTTGTCGTCGAATGAGCTTCATGTGATTCATAAAATTTTCATGTGTCGAGCTTGACGGGTGACTGGTGGATAAGGATTTATTTATTCCTTTTTGGTGAGATACAACTTGAAGACAAGTTACGTTTTGTAAAAGAACCAGTGGAGATCGTGGATCGAGATTCACGTGGGAACGTGAGGACTTCTTTATAAGGAATGCCCTCATCCTTCCGGGTAGTGAACAACTCGAGTATAAGGTGAGTTGAGCGCCGGGACGTCGCTCCCTTAAGGTGGTGAGGATGTAAAACCCGTAAAAATAAGGTCATAATTTAATTCTATTATTAATTATTTTGAAGTATTTTATAACGTTAAATACTATTATGCTTAACGGTTTAACTTGAAACTTATATTAAATAATATATTTTAATATTTTGACGAGTAACGAGGACTACTAGTGATCGCGATACCGACGGATGTCAAAATTTTTATATTTTAATATTGATCGTTTTCATATTTAATACTTTCGACGATATCGTTTTAATTACGTATTGAGTCGTTATATTATTATTTTTCGTGTGCATTTAAACTTTTGAAAAGTATTTTTACGAAACCTGAGTCCCGTAAATATTTGTAAATTTGACTTTTAGTCATTTCCCGCTTTTTAACTAATATTTACATTTTAGTCCAAAATTATTCACTAATAGCAATTTATACCCTCACCCCACTAATATATAAACAATTCCACTAACCACTTAACATTTTTTTAATCAAAAAATCACATTCTTCTTTCCTTTGCTTTGTTCTTGCCGTCCACCATAACCACACCATCACCAAATTCACTAAAAATCTTTTGATCTAGATACTTTGAAAGAAAACCAAGCTTAATCCCTATCTTAAAATCCTCTTGTGAGTATTTTGGTACTATTTTTATCAACATGCAACCATATAAATTTTTCAAGAAAAGTTGGTGATGTTTGATCCATATTTGTTGTATGCATGTGTTAGTAGTGATGATCAAAATATTTTCATGCTATGTTTTTGTTAAAAAGTTGATTTTTAACTTTTGAGTTTTTGATTTTGATGATGATACAAGTGTTAGGATTGGTTTATGATGATATTAGGGGCTTAGCTTGATGACAAAAGATGTTGGAATTGATCAAAACATGATTTTGTAAGAGATTTTAATAGTCAATTTTGGGCATTAGGTTTGAGGTCATTTTCGGAAATCTTAAGTCTGAATATAGGTTGATATGATGGGATTATGTTAAAGATAATTTCGTTAGTTTCGATTTGATATAAAGTAGGCCTTCCAACTCCAAACAAGGTGGAAGATACACTAGTTTGATTTTCGTGTACCGGGAGACGAGTGTTGACACAATCCGAAAATTATTGTCAATATTTGGATCGAATCTCGGGGACTATAAAATGAGTTTTAAAAGGATTCAAGGGCTGTTCTCAGGCTCAAATATTAGCATTTTGAGTCTATTTTTAGAATCAAGTGTCGCTTTTATAAATGGAGTTGTTTTGAATGATCAAAATGGTTTCGTAAGTCAAGGTCGCTAAACTGTCCGAATTTTGTAATTCAAAGATGTGTCGGGCAGGGATCTTTAGGAGTAAAATCTTTTGATGCGCTCTTGGGAGGACTTTCTACATATAGTATGTGAGTTCCTCAGGTAGTATCATGAAATTTTGATGTGTCTAAGTAATGTGAAAACGGCTTGGACATTCGGTATGTTCTGGCAGATTTTTATTTAGGGCATAGAATAATAAAATGAATATATAGGAGAGTATAATAGAACCACTTGTATCGTTTTCTCTCAAGTTGTCGTGATTTTATACTTGAGTTTGATTTTGTTATGTACCATTTATTTCTCGAGTCTATTATTAATGTACGCACCTTATTTGCTAGGTTGCGATTGTCGTGTTTATCGGGCATCTACTATCGTCGGCGATCGTCTTCAACTACTTCTACTACTTAAGGTGAGTCTATAGCCTCGTTTGAGCTCATTCGAATATTTTTAAAACCCGCGAGTGGGAATACATGTTTTATAAACTAGCTTATGATGGGCTAGCCGCTAGTACAATTAATAGATCTATGGGGGAAGCCGTCCCGGTTCAGTTTGTGTGGACTTGTCATAGAAGCTTAGGCCCGACCTCCACACTGTTTGAACATATTGTATTGAGAAGTTAGGTATACGACAATGTACCAATAATCTGGATGTAATTGACAATTAATAACTCTCCTGTCTTAATAGACCTACAAGGGAGTGTCTAAGGGCTCGGTTTCATGAGCTTATTGCAATTTATGCTATATACAATTAATATTGTTAATGCAAATTATTATTCGATGCTTATTAAGCATGCCACAAACTTATAATCTTTGCTTGTGTTTAAATTGATTACATAAACCTATAGATTTCACTCGGCATTTTTGCTGATTGTTTTACTCACATGTATTTCAGGAAATTATGAAGTGGAAGCTTGGACGTCACGGGAATGAAGTTGTGCACTGCTTTTTTTGTTCAAACTCTTTGATTTATTTATCGTTCCATTTTTAAAACAAACTAATATGTTGTTTTAACTTATCTTTTGGTAACGATTACTTGGGACTACGCTACTCTGATGAATGTTTTAGGAACGATAAATTTGAAACGTCTCTTTTCGAGTCGTTCTTTATAAATTGTGTGTTGTTATACCATTGTTTAGCACCCAAAGATATATTCCGCTGCGTGTAAATTTGGGGGTGTTAAACAATTGATGATTTTTATTTTTAATGAGGGCACTTTAATTTCTTGGTTGAGGGCACCACTCTTTTTTCGGGAAATTTAACTATTTTTCCTACTGATTTACTTATTCCCGTGAAGCTTTGTTAGGGGCCTTTGCCCCCACTATTTGCAAGGTGGCTCCGCCCCGGGTCATAATACCTATATTAAAAATGGTTAGCCGGTTTCAATAACTATATTTGTAATAAAATTAGTAGATTAGCTAGATGTGTAAACCAGACTTAACCCAATATATAATCATGATTATCCGATATCCATTATATCTTAGTTGGGTCGATCTAAATGAGTGGAAAGTAACCAACCATTAGTTAATTGAGAATTTATTGTACAAGATGTTTTTCATACTTGTTTAACAAAAATATTATGGTTTTATGGATTTATATATAGCAAATAAGAACACGTCTAGGGATGAGGTGAACACGTCTTGGACGCGTGTTCGTTATTACTTCGACTCATGATTGACGCATCTTGGAGCCGAAAATAAGGACTCGTTCGTCTGTAAGACCGGGTCATGGAAGAGTCGGGTGGGCCTAATGTGACGTGTCTTGAGTTGTGAAGGTTATTGTCTTATTACGTTATATTGATGGTTAAGTTAGTTGTAAAGAAAGATAGCTGATGTGTTATCAAAATGACAGTATTTAATGCAATTTTGTGGTTCTTTTTATTACACACAATCTTTTGAAGATGTATGCACAATGGTGCTAAAATGACTCGAAGTCATGTTGACGTGCACTCAAAGCCGAAGCAGTCACCATCGCCGGTGATATTAAAGCCGATCATGGTCGTACTGCTCGACATCCGCTTTCTTTTCCGGAGACTATAAAATGATTTTTTTACTACTACAAAACAACCTATATTAAAAAATATATACCTCACAAAAATATATATTTCAAAATTAATTAAACACGCGCAAATACTCACACGACCACCTCGACCAACATGTGCATTCGTGTGGCGTTGTGGCCTTAACTTTTAAAATTTTTATGACATTTTACTATTTTATAACCCTTTGTGTAAATGAAGAGCATAAATTGAAGATTCCATCATCGTGTCTTGATGGATTACCAAAAATTGTCTCCAATAATAGCAATACATTTATTGGACTATAAATGATACGTCACGGCTTAGGAGTTTGACATTTTTTGAAGTATTCACGAGTCACAATCTATTACGAGTTGTCATAATAATAATGTTGAGTCTCATGAACAACTTTCTAAACTTGTATAAAGTTTTGAGTCCCACGTCTATTGAAGAGTAGAAAAGGTAATGATCTTTCTCTTAGTATCACAATAATTATGTTTACACAACGACGATCAATTGATTATCGTGCCTCGATCTTCATGGTTCACAAAATTTATAACCAAAAATAGCACAACGTTGGTAGAGATTTACTTAATATATATGTCACGCTTAAGAGTCAGACATTTTTAGAAGTATTTACAAGTTCTTATCGCATACATGGGTACTTCAAGGTTTTTGCATGTAGAAAGAACTGAACTGGATACCTCAAGCAGGGGCGGAGCCAGAAAATTTTGCTCGAGGGGTCAAACTCTAATACGTTTTATAAACTACATTATAAAATGGTTCTTAAAAGGTCAAATTATAAAAAAAAAACCCGAAAAGTTTTGAAAATTTACACTACAAATTTTTCACTCGGGGGTCGGCCGACCCCCTTGACCCGTGCCTATCTCCGCCTCTGACCTCACGTATATATTAGATTGATAGACACATACGTTATGTTTCTTTTTGAGCAACTTTTTTAAAAACTTGTATGAAGTCTTTAGTCCCACATCGGCTAAATAATAGAAATTGAGCTTGTTTATATATTATGATATATATACAATAACTAGACTCAAGGTCCGCCCCACGGGCGGGTTGTTTCACAGAATATTGCACGGTGAATTATGAAAATTGAGAATACATAAAAATACTAATTGCAAATTTTTTTTAATACTAATCAATGAAAAAATAATATTTAAAAGTTATTTGCTGAAAAAAAATGAAATAAAATATGTAAGTGCAAATGTATACAAAAAATGTATCAATGGTTTCTCAAAAATGTATAATTCAAATGTATAACACAAACCATTAACTTTTTTTTCATCATAACAAATGTTGTGGAATTTTTTTTTAATAAATTATAAGTAACTTACAAAAAACTGCAACATTTTTTTATAAATTGAAAAGTTTATCACCGTTTAATTGTAACTTAAAAATACTTACGTATTAATTTAAAAAACAAATTATAATGTAAGATGGACTGGACCGAGTCAACTCTCTTTCATCATAAAACATTTAAGTTTATCTTAACTTCCATTCATTACCACTTACTCTATTTCATGATACACCGGATAAAAAAACACACACCGGGCAAAAAACTTCTCTAATCATTAATCAGATATGTTTTTTTTACCGATAATATTTTAATTTGTATTTTTTTGGCAAAATTTAATTCAGTGTATGTAAATAATTAAGTGTTAATTGATATATTATGTGGTATGTATATTTTAATTGAATTTGAATCAATAAATCTGGAAACTTATATAGATCGGATGATGATAATTCCATTATATTGTTTATGTTAGCAATTATTGAAATTTATGGAATTGGAATAAGTTGATTTGCTTATATGTATGACTGGGGATTTGATTATTTTTTATGAAAATGATCTAAGGAAATAATTGAAAGTGTAAATTCGTATATTATTGAATTTGCGAAAGCAGCCGTATTCTGGTTCATAAATTGATAAATTCAGATCATAGTAACCAACCTTGGGCTGACCAAGCTGATTTATGTTTTGCATTTTTTGCCATTCCAAGCCTTTTTCTTAGCTTTATTAATTTTTGATGATGAGGATGAACTGCCAAAATCAATATCCGTAACCTTTGTACCACATTTCTTGCACCCTATATAAGTCCATCCGAGTTCTTTGTGTATCTTGTGGACTTTTCCATAAGCAATGCAGTCATAAGCCTGGTATGAAAAATTATACATGAAAATTGTAGTTAGAATAAAAGAAAATTTTTTTGTTTATATAAAATTAAACAAATGTTAATATCAGAAACTTACATATCTAGGATCACGAAAATTTCCATCCATCTTCTTGATGCCGTTTGAAAAGAACTCATTTGATGTGATTTCCTTCTTAGTAGGTGTGAATTCTTTAATGGCATGACCCTTTTCAACATATCCGTCTTGATACCTGATATATACAATATAACGACATTATTATGGTTTCAATTTTTTATGAGAAAATTTGTATATATAATATTATAAAATGATTTTAGTTCATATTGCAAACTGTAAATACCTCTTGCTGAATGCCATGACCTCGGGCAACTTGCTATCCAAATACAGTTTTGTGGCAAACAATGCAACACTAATGGATGGTTTACCTACATAAACATTCAAAATAAAATATTAAGAGAACAAATACTAAAAAATAATAATATGATTTACAAAATAAAAATGATTAAATTTGTATATTTTGAAGAACATATGATATACCATTGAATTCCTTGATTCTTGCTAGTTGCAAAACCATGACAACAGGTGAAGTAGATTTTTTCATATTATCGAACACATCATTGAACTTTTGAGCCCAAGCCTCATAGAAACAACACTCCACTTGATTATCACTGTAATTAATTGTATAGTATTTTAAGATCAATATAAACATAATTGTACATGATTGGAGGAAAAAAATATAAAACTTACTTAACATCTTGGAGAATAACAGTTCGCCTCATCTTCTCTTTTCAACCACCGTCAAAAGGAATTAGATCAGAAATGGACACTATTGTACCAATTCCATCTGCATATAATTTAACTCTTCAGTAATATAACATAGATATTAGGATGTATTAACTTATACATCCTATAAAAATCTAAAAAGGAACTGATTACTTACCCACAAAGTCCGAGTCATTGTATGTTTTGACACCAAAGTTTTGGAATGGTTCAAATTTGAAACCACGCAAGTTTTGGTCAAAGTGATTCACCCTGGTGAGGATTGTGTTTTTGTAAAAGTTTAATTTTTATTCATGGTTTAGCAAAGGAGTTTTTCCACTGTTCTCGTACACACCAAAGTTACTGATTTTGTAGCAAGAACCGTCATCCATAACTGCCAAAAACTTGTTCATGTGCTCTTTTGGTACAGAAGCATGAATACGGTTACCCTGCAAATACAAACGTTGAAAGGCGTCATGTAATGATAAATTCAGATTTATTAGGGTGCTATCCATTTGCAAATACAAAACAACAGAAGAACTCCTAATGCTATTTCATTAATCTACACATTTTTTATCATTGGAAGCATTTAAATGGTATTCTAATGAAAACTTCAGAATTATTAAGGTTATATCATAAAAAAGCAAAAGAACTCCTAATCCTATTTCATTAGTAACTTCCGGTTAATGGTATTTCACTGTTAACTTCATATTTATTATGGTGTGACATGAAAACAACAAAAAAACACCTAATCGAAAGATCAAAAGATATTAAAACATGAATTACTAACCTCTGGATCTTGTAGAATGACATCCAACCCCCATGGTTCATTAGGTCTACCAACTGGATGACTTTTCCATGCTCGAACACACCGTGCCACAACTTTCACATCATCCATCATCGAGTTGATGGTAGAAAATAAAACCAACTGTTGTTCCATTTAATGGCACTACATAATATTAACAAAGAATAATATTAAAAAGCCTATATATATCAAAAAAAGCATAAACCAAATAAGATTAAAACAGTGGTATACATTAACAGATTAAGATTTTACCTGTGAATATATTTAGAGAAAAGAGAAATAGTGTGATATGTGGTTATAGTTTGCAGAGGATATATATAGGGCTATTAAGGGGTCGTAGTATGTGTTTTTCAAATCACTGTTAGACAGTTAAGGAAATGATAGTATCCATTTAAATGTTAAGCTACAATCAAGGGAGTCAACATAATGTATTTGAAAACCAATTATTATCTTGTAAATTGAATTCAGTTTTTATTCTTAAATTTTAAATTCCTCATATTTTATAAAAATAACAGATTTCTTATGAACTTTTACCTAACATTAATCAAAAGTAAAACCTGACCAAATTACCAAATCGTGTTCAACATAAACAAAAATGGGAAAAATACTATATTAAACTTTATCAGTTTAACACTTGTCATAAAAATCAATCAATTAAAATAAAAAATTGATAATCATACAAATGGGTAAATAAAACTGACACAAATATGTTAACAATTATCAATAATAAGGATTCTTAAATTTTAAATTCCTAATATTTTCTTAAAATAACAGATTTCTTATGAACTTTTACCTAAAATTAATCAAATGTAAAACCTGACAAAACTCCCAAATCGTGTTCAACATAAAAAAAAGGAAAAATCATATATTGCTAATTATCAGATTAAATCTGATCATAAAAATAAATCAATTAAAATAAAAATTGATTAATCATATAAATGGGTAAATAAAACTATAAAAGATATCTTAACAATTATCAATAATAAGGATTCAGTATACCTTTCAAATACTGCGTATGATTTAGATCCATGAAAATATGAGATTTGCTGATTTCTAATTATGATTCACATGTATGATTAAATAGTCGCTGTAGTGAAGAGATTCGATTAATATATGTGATATGTCCTCTTAATCATTTTTTTCGTATAGGTTATTGATTAAGAGGATATAGTATCAGTTTTTTTGGTGAAGATATGAGGGTGAAACATAGATCTGAAATAGTGTATTAGGGGGTTGGTCAAAGGTGTTTTTGTGATCTAACGGTAGATAAAAATATAGTGGCCAGGTGTCATTTTTTAAAAAGTTTTGGAGAAAGATAAAAAAAAAGAAACCTTATTTTATATAAGAGGTAGATCACAAGTTATTATGAGTATTAAATAGTGGCATATGAGTTTGAGAGATGGTATAACTATATCATCCTTCACTCGCTGAGTCACTAATTCATACAAGTTATTGACTTTTTATTGACTTTTTTTCTGACTTAATGTAATAAGTACTTAACTTTTTACTATTTATAGATGTACCACGCCATGGTGCCCATCAAAACACTTCACCTTTCTATTTAACGATGTTGAACTTATGGTTGATGGGGATTTCCCCTTAAGTATAGAAAAACATAAGCCATTTTTGTGAGAATGAGTAGGAACTGAAAGTGATTAACTGGACTCCTTGTGTTTTAGGTACTTCTCTCGTTAATTGAGCTGGGTAACTTACTAAAAAAGGGCAAATAGCATAAAAAGGTACCCATCTTATGTTTAAATTCAATTAAACTTATTTATCTTTTTTTCCCAATTTAAGGTATCGATCTTCTTTTTTGTTGCAATGTTGGGTATTTAACAAATTTCAAGATTATATATTGACGATCGTTTACTTTATTATAGCATCGCTAGTCCTTTATATTAGCGATACTTTAAAATAAACTCAAAAACCATTTTTTTACAGTTTTTGACCATTTTCGTCCGTTTTCTATTTTTTGCGTCTGATTTTTACCGTTTTCGTTAGCTTTTTATATCGTTTCGCTCGTTTTTACACTGTTTATCAGTCTTTCACCGTTTCTGACCGTCTTTGTCCATTTTTGAACCGTTCTTGACCTTTTTTACCGTTTCGGCCCCTTTTGGTCGTTCTCGTTCACTTTTACAATTTTTGACAATTTCCAACTGATTTTTACGTTTATGAGTGTTCTTCACCGTTTTTGATAATTTTCATCTTTTTTACCGTTTTTCCCTCTTTAGATTGTTTTCGTCTTTTATTTACCATTTTCGAAATTTTTTTATCGTTTCTGACTGCATTCGCTCATTTTTTTATTGTTTTCGTTCGTTAAAAAATAGGGAAAAAATGGTCTAAAACGGTAAAAGAATGGTTGAAACGGTTTTAAAAAGAATGAGAACAGTAAAAAGGACGAAACGGTTGAAAGTAGTAAAAACCGAATAAAACGGTCACAAGCAATCGAAAACGATTAAAAAAACTGATGATATTGTAAAAAATGAAGAAATTGTAAAAAATGACCAGAAATGGTAAAAAATGGGAAAAAACGGTAAAAACTATGCGAAAAGAGTAGAAAAAGAACGAAAACCGTCAAAAGCGGGTTTGAAGTTAATTACAAAGGTTCGTTAGTATAATGAACTAACGATGCAATAATAAAGTAAACGTTCGTTATTATATAACTCTCAAACTTGTTAATTGTCCAACATTGCAAGAAGAATAAAGATTGATACCTTAAATTGAGAAAAAATAAGATGAGTACCTTTAATTGAATTTGAGCTTAAGATGGATACCTTTTTATGCAATTTACCCATTAAAAAATTATATTCTTAGGACAAGTGAAAATGGGTCATGTTAAGTTTGTTTAGCCTTTCTTACCATGACTAAAACTTATGATCCAAAATTAATTAGATAAATTAGCTAGAATAAACATACTTTAATTAGATATACATCGCTTGTTTCCATAAGCTCATATTCATTATCTTTTTTTTCGAACAACAAATTGTATTAAAAACACACTAGCAAGAAGCTAGGCGGAGAAAACATAATTACATAAAAATAGAAAGGACGTGCGAATAATCTACGTCACTTCAAAAGCATTATCAAAGTCACTCCAAAAACAAAGCCGCCATTCTACACCTGTGAATAATCTAAAATTTGTAAATACTTGTCAGATATATTTCTCTTTTTTTATTATTTCTAAAATTAACTTAACTTACCATTACAGAATGAGCCAACACCGATTCAACTAGTTTCAAACTAGCTCATTGGCATTGTTGTTTTACATTGGTAGCAAGTAAAAGGAACATGAAGAAAGTCGTGTAATCACCAAGTTCAGGCTGTGTAAATAAGAATAGAAGAACTTGAGCAACTCCTTTTTCAAATTAAAACCTTGTAGACAAGCAGTGATGACACTCTTGCTTTCAGCTGCAAGTTAACTCCTTTATCAAAAATCAGTTTGTCTTTCTAGGAAACTCATATTATCACCTATTAAAATTGGTTGCCAAGCACCATTTTCTAATCATCTGCCATTAGCCACCTCAATAAGCAAAAATTGACTCTAAAATGCAATCCCACGAGAACATTGAAATGCTATTTCTACAACCCTTTTCATACTAAAAATCATATGATCCTCCAAGTTTCTATCAATCACTGTCAAAACACATATCGTGTTTAAAATAAGTTTCTAAATAGATGCAAACACTATCTCAAATAATCCCTATTTATCGTGCTTATAATAAGTTTCTAAGTTGTGATTGAGGCGATAGTTCAAAGACTGATCCAATCATTTTAGTATATACCTGTATAGTTAATACATTACAAATAAACAACGAGTTGAAAAATCCAACTTGATATGCGTACGCTCCTTGATCCACCTCTCGAGCTGTGGCCTTCCACGAATTGAACCATTACCAAATTGAACCATTACTATCATGTTCCTAAAGGTAGTAAATTCTTTCACCGGCAGCCAGAACATTGGTTGATTTGACAGTCAACAATAGCAGCAGCAGTCCCCTATCTAGATTGCAGAACCTAGAACAAATTTATTTTCGTAAAGGTACAGTTTTATCTTGTTTTTTTTAACTTTTTATGCATAAAGAACAAAATTATTTTCTTACTAGAGCAACAAATATATTTCTAGAGCAACGAAGATATGGCGTCTCTTTTGGAAACTTATATGGAGTTCAAATCCCACATTGCTCAAAGAATAGAAATTGTGCTTGGTTATATGTTGTAGTATGTAATATTATATTACAACATTCCTACTAGCATGAAGGTATAAGTTTAAGCTTACTTGCTTACTTCACGCTAATAATGATGTTGCGGTAACACAAAATTTCACCTTTTTTGTGATGCAATTGTTATTTTGTCAATCTTTCCAAATGTTGCATCTTACTTTGTATTGTGTTATGTTTCTTATTTTCAGGTTTATGGTTTTGGGCCTTTATGCTTGGTGGGCTTAATACTCTTGGTGGGCTTTGGAACCGTTGAGCCCTTTTCTGTCTTTGGTATATTACCCTAGCTCTGGCTAGGGTTCCCTCATCATTCATTCACTACACACATACACATATCTGTGTGTGCGCAGTTATCTCATCTCTCTCTCACTAAACTATGAAGGTTGACCTGGGAGTTTGATTTTTTTCGTCTTGTATAGCTGAGTGTTTGAGTGATCTTTGTATCTGAGGGAGAACGGATCAACCTAGTTGGGACGTTCTCATCTTTTCTATTGTAATCGTTTGATTAGCATCCGTTTGGGGACTAATCTTTATCTGTTTTGTTTTGTACTTTGATTTATAATAAAATACACCAAGGGGTGGTTGGTTGGGTGTAACATCTTTCTTGTTCTATGATATTATGTCTATTAACATGGTATCAGAGCCCAGGTTGTAGATCTTTCAGCCTATCGAAGCTCTCTCGGTTTCTTTTTATTATAATCAATTTTTTTTTTGATTTTGCGAAACCCTAATTAATTTTGTAGGGTTTTATACTTTGGGAGGTGATTCTTGCTCTCTTGACGTCTCTAGAAGCTTGTATTGGTGGTGCCGTTCATTTTCTTGCAAAATATTATTAGGGTTTTCACAAACCCTAATTTTATTTTTTGGGGGTTTTGATTCTGTGGTGCCCAGGAATCTTTTATAGGTGGTGCCGTTACTTTATTCGGTGGTGCCGTTAAAAATCTTGAAGATTGGATTAGGGTTTCTTGAAACCCTAATTTAATTTTTTTGGGGTTTTCTCTTTACTTGGTATCCTGGTATCACCTTTGGTGGTGTCGTTACCTTTTTTGGCTAGCTCGCACATGTATATCTTTGCTAGGGTTTGCTAACCCTAGTTTGTTACTCTTATTTTTGGGGGTTTCCTGTTGGTGGCTCACTCATCCTCTAGACTAAGTGAATCTAGAGATTGGGTGTCTTTTTTATAGATACTGGTTGCTGATTTCCGCTGTAAGTCTTCTTTCATTTCCTTTCTTATCTCTCTCTTGGTTACTTTGTGAGCTACTGTTGTTAAGTTTGTGGGTGTAAACGGATTCGGTTAACACCTTGATCCTCCAGCCTTGACTGGTGTGGATACCTGCTCTGGCCAATCCCATTCTGCAACTTAACATTTCTGTTGCTCACTTTCTGGGTGCTTTTTCTGTTTATTTGCTGGATTGCTCTACTTGCTATATTTGTTTCTTATTCTTGTTCTGCTTTTGCTGTTTTTTGTTGACCTGCTTTGCTCTCTCTTTTGTGTGAATTATGAGTGCTGGTGGTCCACCTCCTACACCCAATGGTGGTGGAGGTAATGTTGGTGGTAGGGGTCCCCCTGAAACCACTACCAATCCAGTTGCTCTCATTAGCAACTTGGATGCTGGAAACCCACTTCATATTCATAATAGTGACAACAGTAGTTTTGTCCTTATCCCTTTCAAATTATTGGGGACTGAGAACTATAGAATATGGAACAATGCTATGAGACTTGCTTTACAAGCTAGGAACAAGTTTGCTTTTGTTGATGGTTCTTGTTTAAGGGAGTCTTATGTTGATGATGTATTGTGTGCTCAATGGGATAGATGCAATGCTATGGTTCTTACCTGGATTATGAATGTTGTCTCTAGTGATGTGTATATGGGGCTTGTTTATTCTGAAAATGATGCTAATGTTTGGAAAGAGCTTAATGAAACTTCTGACAAGGTTGATGGTTCTATTGTCTATAACTTGCTTCAAAAAATTAGGTCTGTTAATCAAGGGGGTAGCTGTATATCTGATTACTATCACATATTGAACTCTCTTTGGAGAGTGTTTGATGCTGTCTCTAAGATTCATAAATGTGTTTGTGCTATTAAATGCTCTTGTTCTTCTAGCATTGAATTAGCTTTGCATCAGCAAATCATGAGGCTTATGCAGATTCTTATGGGGCTTGATGATTGTTATCAACCTGTTAGAACTACACTTCTCACCAGGGATCCACTTCCTGATGTTAAGGAAGCTTATGTCACTGTATCTAGAGAGGAATCCCATAGGGGTGTTCCTTATAACTCATACCATACAGAGCTAAATTAAATGTTACTTCTTTTGTTGCTAAGACCTTTAATCAAAATAGGAGAAGCACTTCCAATGCTTCTAATAGAACCCCCAACAAGGGCAATGGGTCCAAAAGTTGTAGGGGTCCCAACCCTAACCTTTTGTGCACTCATTGCAATTAGATTGGTCATATTGTTGATAGATGCTTTGAATTGATTGGTTATCCTGCTGGTTACATCAAAAATGGGGGGGGGGGTAATAGTCAAAGGCAAACTGGTTTTAAATCTAACTTTAATGCTAATTGTGACATTAAAATTGGAGAGAAACAAGTTTCCACTTGTAACTATCCAAACTCTTTCACCACTGAACAAATGCAGAAGCTTCTTAATCTGATCAATGACACCTCTAGCAAGGCTCAGTCCAATATGGCAGGTAGAATTTCCTTCTTTAATGCTAATGTTTGGTTTAATGTTAACTTTTCCAAGTTTTTATGTGGGAACTCTAAATTTCTTGTTAAAACTATTACTTTGGGTTGGATTATTGATTATGGGGCTAACCAACACCTTACCACTTCCACAGTTGGTATGTTTAATGTTGTTGATATTTCCAACCTCAACATTTCTGTTGGTCACCCTAATGGGACTGTTGCTAATATTAGTCACATTGGTGACCTCAGACTTTCTAATAATGTTGTTATCCATGATGTGTTGGTTGTGCCTGGTTACTGTGTTAGCTTGATGTCTGTTAACAAGCTTATTAAGGATAGCAAGTTGTTTGTTGGATTTGATGAGGATAAATGTTATATTCAGGACTTGGCCAAGGGGACTACTCTAGGGACTGGTAGTGAATCTGTGGGGCTTTACCTGTTTGATGACCTTAAGACTAAGAGATTAGGTACTATTAACTCTACTATGACTTTTAATACCTCCAAAGATATCTGGCATTACAGACTTGGTCATCCCTCTGACCAAGTTCTCAATGCTCTCAAGACTGACCTCAAACTTTCCAAAAACACCAATATTTCTGTTTATGAAACTTGTCATAGGTCTAAACAAACAAAGGAACCCTTTCCCTTGAGTGATCACAAATCCAGTCACCTTGGTGATCTTGTTCACTTGGATTTGTGGGGTCATTACAAGGTTCCTAGTAAGGAAGGGTATAAATACTTCCTTACCATTGTGGATGATTACTCTAGAGCTATGTGGACTTATCTTTTGAAATCTAAGGATGAAGTTTTGGATTGGTTAACTCAATTTATTAATCTTGTTAAAAATCAGTTTGATTCCAAAATCAAAATTTTTAGATCTGATAATAGGACTGAATTTGTTAACAACAAAGTACACACATTGCTTTCTTCTGTGGGTATTATCCATCAGACCTCTTGTCCTCATACCCCTCAGCAAAATGGGATTGCTGAAAGGAAACATAGACACCTGCTTAATGTAGCAAGGAGCCTTATGTTTCAGGGTTGGATTCTTATCAATTTTTGGTCTGAATGTATTTTGACTGCTGTTTATTTGATTAACAGGCTCCCCTCTTCTGTCTTAAATGGTAGGTCCCCCTATAAATTGCTATTTGGAAAAAAAAACCCAATATCTCTCATTTAAAGTGTTTTGGATGTCTGTTTTTTTCTACTTGTCTGAATATCAGTGACAAACTCACATCTAGGTCTGAGAAGTGTGTTCTAATTGGTTATTCTTCTTTTAAAAAGGCTTACAAATTGTTTAGCTTGGATAATAGAAGAACTTTGTTTTCTAGAGATGTGAAGTTCTATGAAACTGTTTTTCCTTTCAAAATGAAAAACAATTGTGGAAAAGATTCAACAGATGTATTCATTACAAGTGATGCTGAACTCTTGACCTTTTTTGATAATCAACCACCTCCAAGTCCCAATGATGATGAGAAAGCAACACCTAATGTGGATGGTAGGGTTCACCCCATTATTGATGATGCCTCAAAGCATCATCAGGAGGAGAACTCTGCAACCATTATAGGTGAAAATGTGCAATCCTGCTCTGAGGGCAATTTTGAAAATGAAAATTCTTCTAACTTTTTTATTGAGCATAGTGGGGACCATCTTCAAGATGAGGAGCAACCTGTTAGAAAGTCTAGTAGACCCACTAAACTGCCTGTTAAACTTAATGACTTTGTTCTTGATAGCAAGCTCAAGTATGGTATTGAGAAGCATGTTAATTACTCTAAGTTGAACACTACCAATTTTTGCTTTGCTACCACTCTTAACCAATCTATTGGACCATCTACCTACTATGAAGCTGTGAAGGATAGTAGGTGGGTTGAGTCTATTAACAATAAATGGATCTATAAGATTAAATACAAGTCCTCAAGCCTTGTTGACAAGTTTAAAGCTAGGGTTGCTGTTAAAGGTTATAGTAAAAGGGAAGGCATTGATTTTGATGAGACTTTCAGTCCTGTTTTTAAAATGGTTATTGTTAGGTGTCTTATTAGCATAGCTGTCTCTAATGACTGGCCCATTTTTTAACATGACGTTAACAATGGTTTCTTATATGGTGATCTTGATGAGGAAATTTATATGAATCTTCCTTTGGGCTTCAATTGCAAAGATAAAGGTAAGGTTTGCAAGCTTAATAAAGCTTTGTATGGTCTCAAGCAAGCCCTAAGGCAGTGGAATACAAAACTTACCACTATCTTGGTTGAGCATGGCTTTATCCAAAGTAAGTTTGATTACTCCCTTTACACTAAACAGAATGGTAACATGTTTATTGCTCTTCTTGTTTATGTTGATGATTTTATCATCACTGGTAACTACACTAAGGAAATTGAATCATTTAAAAGCTTTCTAAAAACCAAATTCATGATTAAAGACCTTGGCATTATGAGGTATTTTCTAGGTATTGAGATTCTTGAAAACTCCAATGGGATCTGCATGACCCAAAGGAAGTACTGTCCTGAACTTATTCATGAATTTGGTTTACTTGCTACTAAACCAGCAGCAACCCCTTTGCCTGAGAATTGTGTTTTGGCTGTTGATGAAAGCAAAGATGATAAATTTCTCTTAAACATTTTTGAGTATCAAAGATTACTTGGGAGACTCATTTACCTGACTCATACCAGACCTGATATTTCTTATGATGTTCATTGTCTTAGCCAACAAATGCATGCACCCTTCAGTCTCATCTTAAAACTGCCTTGAGAGTTATTAGGTATCTTAAAAACTCACCTGGGATTGGTATACAGTTCTACAATGATAGTTCTTTAAGACTATCTTGTTTCACTGATGCTGATTGGGCCAAATGCCTTAAGACTAGAAATCTGTGTCAGGATACTGTGTTTTTCTTGGAAGGTCTCTTGTCTCTTGGAAGAGCAAGAAGCAACCCACAGTATCTAGATCTTCAGCTGAGGCTGAGTACAAATGTATGGGTAGTGCTACTTGTGAGGTAATTTGGATCACTAATTTGCTTAGTGTTCTAAGGATTAAGACCTTGTTTCCTGTCAACCTTTATTGTGTAGCAACTCTGCTATACAGATTAGTGCCAACCATGTATTTCATGAAAGAACAAAACATTTTGAAGTTGATGTTCATTTGGTTAGGGAAAAGGTTCAAGATGGTGTGATCAACACCATCAAGGTTGCTTCACTTGATCAAACTGCTGACATCTTTACTAAGGCTCATTATTTAAACTAACACCTGAAACTATGTAAACAGCTAAGGCTTGTAAACATGTTTGGTAAATGATTTTTCTGCTCTCTCATTTGTTAGATTGAGGAAGGGTGTTATTTTGTCAATCTTTCTAAATGTTGTATGTTACTTTGAATTGTGTTATGTTTCTTATTTTCGGGTTTCTGGTTTTGGGCCTTTATGCTTGGTGGGCTTAATACTCTTGGTGGGCTTTGGAACCGTTGAGCCCTTTTCTGTCTTTGGTATATTACCCTAGCTCTGGCTAGGGTTCCCTCATCATTCATTCACTACACACACAAATATCTGTGTGTGCGCAGCTCTCTCATCTCTCTCTCACTAAACTATGAAGGTTGACCTGGGAGTTTGATTTTTTTCGTCTTGTATAGATGAGTGTTTGAGTGATCTTTGTTTGTGAGGGAGAACAGGTCAACCTAGTTGGGACGTTCTCATCTTTTCTATTGTAATCGTTTGATTAGCATCCGTTTGGGGACTAATCTTTATTTGTTTTGTTTTTTACTTTGATTTATAATACAATACACCAAGGGGTGGTTGGTTGGGTGTAAGATCTTTCTTGTTCTATGATATTATGTTTATTAACAGCAATATTACGTAATTAGTACATTATTTGATTTTTAGAGCATTGGGTACTTTCATCAAGTTGCGTTATGAGAAAATTAGTGTCACGCCCACACTTTTTTCTCATGAAACAAAAAATATCCCTCCCTCTATAACACATGTTTCTAATGTCATCAAGAACCATAACTTTTAAAAATACTTAAAAACATCATAAAATACTTGAAAACGCCACTTATGGTGTGGGTCTCGTGCCATCATTTGGTGTTTTGCATGATCATTTGGTGTGGTGACGGCGACACAACACTTGAAAGCGCAAGGTGCGGTATGGTACTTGTGCCTATCAAATGGGCTTTTTGGGAATAGCTAAAACCATCGGGTACGTTATTTGACGCTGTCCATATAGTAAAAGTCAAATAGCTTGAATAAGTCATACATTCAAATTATTAAAACATTGACAAAATGTCTAGAGGCTATTTAGCAACATTCATACACCAAAAAAAATTTAAAAAAAATTAAGCTAATCAAGTTCTTGGCTTTTTGCCTACTATTTTTACAGGGAAAAAGAATGGGAGGTCGATTTTCTAAACAAGCGGAACGCGTGCGACTGGTTGCCGAAGAGAAAAAAAAAGATACATGACCTCCATGAAAGTTGTGGGTGCAGTTTTTCGGGTTCTGATCAGGCCTCGAGCGATCAGAAAAACTGGATGGCCGACCTCAACCCTAAAAAGCTTCACCTCAACAAAATTGTGTGGCCAAGAACCCATAACTCCGGGACCCATGAGATTGGTATCCCATTAAATACCCAACCATTTGCACAATGTCAGTCATTTTCCATGTATCAACAACTTGTTCTCGGGACTCGTTTACTCGATAAACGAGTAAACCAGAACCGAGATGTATGTCATGGAATTTTAACCACTTATAATATTGATGTAGTCATGATTAACGTCAAAAAGTTTATTTCGAAAACTCAGTCCGAAATAATAATTCTCGAGATCTGAACTGAATTCGGGCACAATGATCCACTAGAATTCAAGAAGTATTTGGAGGAACAGCTTGGGGAATACTTGATCCATCAAGATGATCAAGTATCTAACAAAACAGTGGCTGAGATACTACCTAAACGTATTATATGCGTATGGAAGCCTAAAATTCTTACCAATCTAAAGCGGGCAACTCGCTATGGAGTTCGGGTTATTTGAAAGATAACTGGGTCAATACGGAGTTACCTTCGACCAAATTTGAGAGTAATTCGGAGTTTTTGGGCCAACAACAACCACTTGGTTCTCGAAAATACTTTTACAGGGTGGAGAATACGTTGACACAACAAGACGATGGCTTGGATTTTTGGGTAAAGCCTATCACGGATCGGATCCGTGGGTATGTGATAGGTGTGTAAACACCCATCCTTTTACCACTTAATTCGGGCTAAAACGAGACCAAAACACGTATTTAATATCATTTGTTTGGAATTATGCGTGATTTTTGTGTTTATTGTGTTTTCAGAGCCAACCGGATGAATATTGAAGAAAACATGGGATTGCACGGGTTTTACTGAAGAAAAAGACTCAAGATAAAGTCTATTGTCCAAGAGATGCAAAAGATTTGAAGTCACTGGGCCTATTCGAAGATTTATCGAAGAAAAAGACCAAAGATGGAAGATTTATATAAGTCAAAGAAACTCAAGTCTATTAAACGAAGAAATTAAAAGACGAGTTGAATTTAATCGACGACAAATCCCGAATCAGAATCGAAAACGGAAACTTTTCTGAAAAGACGAAAAGACAAGAAGAACGGGAGAAAGCCCACTCACCAACCAAAGGACAAGGCTATAAATAGCCTTCCCCTCACACATTTTAGACTAGTTTTTTTAAAGTTTTTTTCTTTCTTCCTCCCCACTTTTCTTCCTGGTTCGTAGAACACCATCACCACTAGGGTGATTGGTGATTTTTATCTTTGTCTTTCCAATCTTGTAATTTTAATCTTTGGTTTATCTTGTCAAAACATTAATCATTCAATACAAAGCTTTTGTTTAATCTTTCCATTTAATCTTGTTCATCTTCATTTTTATCTTCAAGTTCTTAAGTTTTTATTTTTCTTGATTTGATCTTCAAAAGTTGATGGGATTTGTGTTTTTATTAGTGGGATTCGTTGCTTATGGTGTCTAAATGATTTGTGTTTAGTTTGGTAAATCCTTTTTAAGTATTTGATTTGATTTTGATTAAAACCTGTGTTCCGTGTTCTTCGTCATTCTGCTACTGTAACTGGGTTTCCAGACTTCCGAATCAAGACAAAAAGTTCCGAATGAAGGCTTCATTCGGAAACTTCCGAACCAAGCACTAAGTTCCGGATCAGTGACTTCCGGACCAGTCAGTTCCGAATCAAGCTGAGAGTTCCGAATCAATTATTTCCGAACCAGCAACTTCCGAATCAACCTTTATCCGGAAGATTCCGAATCAGTCATAAAGTTCCGAACAAGTTATTTCCGAACCAAAAAGTTCCGAACCAGTCCTTCATTCGGAAGTTTCCAAACTTCCGAATCAACAACCTTCATTCGGAAGGTTCCGAATGAGCATGTTCCGAATCAAGGTTTAGTTACTTCCGAATCAGTAAGTTCCGCATGAGCAAGTTCCGAATCAAGGTTTAAAAGTTCCGAATCAAGTTTTTCCTTTAGATTACTGTTGTCTACTTTACTGTTTCTTTATGTTTGTTTGCTTAAATTTCAATTTTAGTTTTAATCTTAATTTTAATCTTAAGCTTAATACAAATCTTTGTTAATTATAATTAAAGTAATTGTTTTTTGATTTAAACTTTCATTTCCACTTTTTATTAGATTAGAAAACCAAACCCTTTTGTTTAGTAACCAAGAACGATCATTCCACTTAAGACTTAGATCAATTCGAGAGGATATCGAGAGAAATTGAACCTAGCAAAATCAATGTATCAAATGGCGCCGCTGCCGGCTCTTCTCGTTAAGATCAAAAGTTTTTTGTGAGAACTTGGATTTTGGGATCCGTTCCCCGTGAACGTTACTTTTTCAAGAAAATTTTCAAAAACAACTAAAAAATATATAAAATTTTCAAAAATCCTAAAAATTAAAAAACAATAAAAACCAAAAATATTTTTGCCTTGTTTTTCTTTGTTCGTTCTTTTGCAGGTGTATGCGCACTCGATCCACGTCTTATCAAGAGCCCGAGCCTCTCGATAACTTAGACATGGCTGGTGTACAAAACAACAATAACATACCACCTCCGAACAACAATAATAACAACAACAATCCGCCTTTCAACAACATGAACAATAACAACAACAATGAGCACCTTCCGGATAATCGCCCAATGATTGAATTGCTGCAAGCTCATGTCGATGGCAACATGGATCCAATTGTTATTCCACCAATTGCCGCCAACAATTTCGAGTTAAAGTCAGGCTTTATCCAGATGGTCTCAGCTCAACCATTCTTTGGACGAACCATTGATGACCCACACGATCACATCAAGAGATTTCTACAACTCACGAACACGGTCAAGTTCAATGGCGTTCCACAAGAAGTGATAAGGTTACAACTTTTTCCCTTTTCTTTAGAGGGACAAGCCCGGCATTGGCTTGCTAAGGAACCGCCACAGAGTATTCTCTCGTGGACGGATTTGGAAACAAAGTTTATCAACTACTTTTTTCCACCCTCTCGTACTACCGCTTTGCGGAATGAGATTATAACCTTTGAACAAAAGTACGACGAGTCATTCAGTGAATCTTGGGATCGCTTTAATGATCTTTTAAGAAAATGCCCACAACATGGTTTTACCAAAGTTCATCAAATAAATACTTTTTACAATGGTTTAAGCATGAATGACCAAGATTCACTGAATAGTGCCTCGGGGGGTAATTTATTGGCTAAGACTTCCAATGCTGCTTGGGATATCATTGAGAACAAGTCTCGTGTGCAAACCAAGAGAGTTAGGACCAATGTTGCTAGTGCTAGCACTAATGACAGCGACAAGCGATTAGACAAAATCACCACGCTTCTTGAATCGCTTGTCACCCACACCGTCAGCAACAACAACAGCAACAACGCCAAAAATGCACAAGTGAACGCTGTCAGCCAACCTTGTGAGATATGCGGTGGTCCCCACTCTTACACAACTTGTACCGCCACCCAAGATTACCCTGCTGAGAATGTGAATGCGGCATATGGCACCTACCAACAACCTGCTTATCAAGCTAGACCTCAAGGTGACCGTAACTTGCTTAGCTATCGATCAAACAACTATCTTTCACCACCTGGCTTTCCTCCAACCAACCCAAACCAACAACAAAACATTAACCGCCCACCTCAACAACAACAACAACCTCGACAACCATACGTCCCACCTCACAAGCAACAACAACAACCTCAACGTAACAATCAAGTCTACCAACAACCTGCTTACCAACCACCTGCATACAATGCTCCTTCCAACCAAGCCACCACTGCATTACACCAAGAGGTCGCAACCTACATGAGAACCAATGATGTGATAGTGGGAAATCTCCAAGAGGAAGTGCGCAATTTGAAGGCAGATTTGGTCAAGCAAGGAAATGATTTGAGAGCTGACATGAGAACTACGTTGGATAGCCAAACAAATGACCTAAGGAACATGATGGCTAGTTTTTTCCAAAGTAGTCAACCCTCTTCTTCGGGTACTCTTCCGAGTAACACCGTTGCGAATCCAAGAGGGGAGATGAAAGCAATCACTACTCGAAGTGTTAAAGGTACCAAGGAACCCGAGCTTCCTATACCTCCACCGGTGGTTGTGACTAAGGAGAACGAGTCGCCTGCTCCTATTCCTCCTCCTTCTCCTTCCCCAATTTCTCCACCTCTTCTTTCTACCCCTCCTCCACCCGTGGTTGTGAGTGATCCTATTCCCTTAAAGCCTTCCTCTTCTTCCAATATACCTTATCCTTCAAGGTTGAGGAAAGAGAAGCAAAAGAGCAAGGATGATATTCAAGTTTCGAACTTCCTAAAAATGTTCAAGAAACTGAATTTCAATATCTCCTTCGCTGAGGCTCTCGCTCACATGCCCAAGTATGCCAAAATGTTTAAAGACCTTCTGAGCGACAAGGAAAAGCTCCTCGATCTCGCCAACACCCAACTTAATGAGAACTGCTCTGCAGTGCTCTTAAGGAAATTGCCAATCAAGCTTGGTGATCCGGGTCGTTTTCTTATCCCTTACAATTTCCCGGGAGTAGAGAATTGCATGGCCCTAGCTGATCTAGGTGCCAGTATTAATCTCATGCCTCTAAGTGTTTGGAAGCAATTATCTCTCCCAGAGCTAGTCCCCACTAAAATGACTTTGGAATTAGCCAACCGTACGGTTGCTTATCCAGTGGGGATAGCCGAAGATGTCATTGTAGGAGTCGACAAATTCACCTTCTCTGCCGATTTTGTTGTCGTCGACTACGAGATGGACCCACGTGTGCCACTCATTGTTGGTCGTCCATTCTTGAGGACCGGTCGCACTCTCATTGATGTTGAAGCCGGTGAGCTTATCATGAGAGTGGGTGACGATAAAGTAGTCTTCAACATGGGAAAGTTATCTAAACAGCCTTCTTCTTACGAAAACGTTAATTGTATTGACGTTCTTGATGAGGCTTGTGAAGAACACTTCAAGGATGCTTGTAAAAACATTCCTACCTCTCTTCCCAATGTTGAGACCGTTTCCTCTATCGACTCATCACTATCTCTATTTGGAGAAAGTGATTTTCTTTGGAAAGATTTGGAAGCCACCTTGGAAGATGTGAAGCAAAACAATGACGATTCTACTGCCACTTGGGATGAAGACCTCGGTTTCATTGCAAACCTCCTCAAAGAAGACAATCCTTCCCCTCCATCTCCCACTATTATTGCTATCGAGACTCCGACTTCGAATACGCCTCCCGTCGACAATCCTCCAGATTTGGAACTTAAGGAGTTGCCGCCCCATCTTGAGTATGTATTCCTCGAAGAAGAAAAGAAGTCGCCAGTCATCATTGCTAAGGATTTGAAGGATGAAGAGAAAGCCCGACTTGTCGCTGTGTTGAAAGATCATAAGAAGGCTATCGCTTGGAAAATCTCGGATATTCGTGGAATTGATCCTCACTTCTGCACACACAAAATTCTCATGGAGGACGACTTCAAGCCCACTATTCAAAGCCAACGAAGGGTGAATCCAAAAATACATGAAGTCATCAAAACAGAGGTTATCAAACTTCTTGATGCGGGTATGATTTACCCTATTTCGGATTCACCGTGGGTTAGTCCAATCCATTGTGTGCCTAAGAAGGGCGGAATAACCGTTGTTCCCAATGAACACAACGAGTTGATTCCCACTCGTCTCGTTACTGGGTGGAGAGTTTGTATAGACTACCGCAAACTCAATGATGCCACGAGAAAGGATCATTTCCCTCTACCTTTCATGGACCAAATGCTTGAACGATTAGCCGGTAATGAATATTACTGCTTTCTTGATGGTTTCTCGGGTTATTTCCAAATACCCATCGATCCCCAAGATCAAGAGAAGACTACATTCACTTGTCCCTATGGCACTTTCGCTTACAAAAGAATGCCTTTTGGCTTATGTAATGCGCCCGGGACTTTCCAAAGGTGCATGTTAGCTATCTTCCATGACATGGTTGAACAAACCATGGAAGTCTTCATGGATGATTTCTCGGTCTTCGGGGATTCCTTCTCATCTTGCCTTGCCAATTTAGAACGTATGCTAAAGCGGTGCGAAGACACTCGCCTTGTTCTAAATTGGGAAAAATGCCATTTTATGGTAAAAGAAGGCGTCGTGCTTGGACATAAGATCTCGAAAGCCGGTCTTGAAGTTGACCGTGCTAAAGTCGATGTTATCGCTAAGTTGCCTCCACCTTCAACCGTGAAGGGTGTGAGAAGTTTCTTGGGTCATGCGGGCTTCTATCGTCGATTCATCAAAGATTTTTCGCACATCGCTCGCCCGATGACCCACCTCTTAGAGAAAGATACTCCTTTTATCTTCTCCAAAGAGTGCCTTGAAGCCTTCAACTCGCTTAAGGATAAGCTCACTAAGGCACCCGTCTTGGTTACCCCTAATTGGGAGCTTCCCTTTGAGTTGATGTGCGATGCTAGTGATTTTGCTATTGGAGCGGTTCTTGGACAAAGAGTGAACAAACACTTCCAACCGATCCATTACGCTAGCAAGACAATGACTGGGGCACAATTGCATTATACGACAACCGAGAAAGAGCTTTTAGCTGTTGTTTATGCTTTTGAAAAATTCCGCCCCTATCTTGTCCTTTCCACCACCATTGTGTACACCGATCATTCCGCGCTGAAGTACTTGTTGACAAAGCAAGATTCCAAACCAAGACTTCTTCGCTGGGTTTTACTGCTCCAGGAATTTAAAATCGAAATCCGCGATAAAAAAGGAGCAGAAAACTTAGCCGCGGACCATCTTAGCAGACTTGAGGATCCATACCAAGGGGATCATCCGACCAAAGAAATCAATGATTCTTTTCCCTTGGAGACCTTAATGTCTATAAACTCGAAGCCGAATGAAACCCCGTGGTTTGCGGACTTTGCAAATTACTTGGCGGGTGGAATTCTCAAGGAAGGGTTGACGTCCCAACAAAAGAAGAAGTTCTTTACCGACATCAAGACTTACTTTTGGGACGACCCTTACCTATTCAAACAATGTGTTGATCTGATAATTCGCCGATGTGTTGATGGACCGGCAGCGTCGGACATCCTTGATGCTTGCCACAAAGGACCCACCGGTGGTCACTTTGGTCCCAACTACACTGCTAAGAAAGTGTTTGATTCGGGATTTTATTGGCCCTCCATATACCGTGACGCTCACGAAATGGTCAAAAGATGTGATGTTTGCCAAAAGCAAGGCAAAATCACACATAAAGACGAGATGCCTCAGAATTTCATTCAAGAGTGTGAAATTTTTGATGTTTGGGGTATCGACTTTATGGGGCCATTCCCTTCATCTAAAGGAAACAAATACATCCTTGTAGCCGTTGACTACGTTTCTAAGTGGGTTGAAGCCAAAGCTTTGCCTACTAATGACGCAAGGGTGGTTTGTAACTTTTTAAAAGCTTTATTCGCTAGATTCGGTGTGCCTCGCGCCATTATTAGTGATCGTGGGACTCATTTCTGCAATGACCAATTTGCTCGAGTCATGGCTAAGTACGGTGTAAATCATCGTCTTTCCACAGCCTACCACCCACAAACTAATGGCCAGGCTGAAATATCCAACCGAGGGCTGAAGCGAATTCTTGAAAGAACTGTGGGAGAGCATCGTGCCTCATGGGCTGATAAACTTGATGATGCTTTATGGGCTTTCCGTACTGCTTACAAGACCCCGATCGGCTGTACGCCTTATCGTCTTGTGTACGGGAAAGCGTGCCACCTCCCCATTGAGTTGGAGCACAAGGCTTATTGGGCCTTGAAGTGGGCCAATTTTGATATAAACAAAGCCGGTGACCTACGCAAGATCCAACTCAATGAGCTGAATGAACTCCGGAATGAGGCTTATGAAAATTCTTTGATCTATAAGGAAAGAACTAAGCTCATTCACGACTCTAAGATCAAAAACCGAGAGTTCCATGTTGGAGACAAAGTCTTACTTTTTAACTCTCGGTTGAAAATCTTCTCGGGCAAGCTCAAATCTCGTTGGTCCGGCCCATTCACCATTGCCCAAATTTTTCCATATGGTACTCTCGAGCTCGCTCAACCTAATGGACCAAATTTTAAGGTGAATGGCCAACGAGTGAAGTTGTACTTTGGTGAGGACACCTCTCAGGAGGTGATTCCATCCCTCACCACGTTCCCCATGAACTAACTTTGGGTCGAGTCAGGCTCGTGACTCGGTTATCAAAAACAAGCGCTCCTCGGGAGGCAGCCCGAGTATCTATCCTTGTATGTTTTAATCCCCTAAGTGTAGGGGGGACTTGTATATGCGTTTGTCTTTGTGGTGATGTGATTATAGAGATAAGTGCACTCTTGGAATCTTTGAAGAACCGTGCTCCCGTGTTTATCCGAAATCCGGTTCTATCTCTCAACTATCGTGATTCAATTTTCTTCATACTCACATTTGAAATTGATCACTTTAGTCGTCTCTTCCTTAACTTGAGTTAACCAACGTGCACAATGTCATAAGTGTAGGGGAACCTTTTCCCACATGCTTAAACATTGAGGACAATGTTTATCTTAAGTGTAGGGGGGACTTCTATCGAAGTTTTAAGTGGACTTTTCCATGAAAATGCCTTCAATTAACCGGAAAATCCTATTTTTCAACATTTTTCAAATTTTTTATTAACTTTGGCCATTTAGTTGTAATTTTAAAATTTTTATCGTTGCTTTCATATGTATATATTCCGCAATAAAGTCAAAAATATTAATAAAGTGGTGTAGCTAGTTTAGAAGTCTTTGACATATTAGGCCCGTTGCGTTTATTTTGACTCAACCCGAATAGACTTATCCAAGTTTATTCTAGCTAGTATCCTTAACCATGTAGACCTTAATTGGTTTATTAGGCTAAGTGTCCACGAGTCTCATTACTTGAGATTTTAAATTGTGGAGGACGAGAAATGATAGAGTCAATTATAAGTCGGTATTCTTGCGCAAGCTCACTTGGTGTAATTATTTGCCTATTCTCCCATCACTTGCTAATAATTTATCTACAATAAGTAAGGTCGTACGATTTGAAAAGTTACTTAGCTTCTAGCCCAAGATCGTTTAAAAGTTGCTCGGTAATGATAAGAGTTCATAGCCAAGGCATAACTTATGAAGCGGGGCGCGAAGATTGGCGAGTCCGAAAAGGCCCTAACAAGGCATGAGGATTCAATTTTATTGCTGAAGATCCAAAGTGATGTGAAAAGCATTATTCCTAAAGTCAATATGAAGGATCAAGACTCACGACGAAAAGCAATCAACTCCCATAAAGATCATGGAGAAGTCTATCCGAAAAGACCCTAACAAGGTATGAGGATAAATAGATCCAAGTCCGAAAAGGAGGCGGATCGTTGTATCTCAAAATCCCAATTAGAGATGGAAGAAATAATCATGAAGTCGTGGTCAACAAAGTTGGAGTACCCCTCAAAAGTCTCCAAGTGAAGAAACTCTATTATGATGAGAAGACCATTATCTCAAGAACGTCTCTCGAAGATATGAAGTATGAAGTACATGCCAAATATCGGCCCGAGAAAGGTCTCAAATCGTGAACCAAGTTATGCCAAGATATGAACTTTTTGATATCCCGAGAAGCAGTTTTAAGAGATTTTGTCCTTTAGCTAACTATTGATCAAATCGTCCTATTTTGCTTTCAGCCCTAATAAACTATCAAAATAAGTCCAAAAATGCATCTTCATGATCATTCTAAGACAAAAATAAAATATAAGAGATACACTTAGGAATAAGGGAGTTTAAGCATTTAATTAAGCCATGTGTGTAAGTGTTTGAATTGCCAACTTATAATAACAATGATCTCGTTTTAAAGCTTAGTTTGGGGAACGTGAAACTTGAGGGTGATAAATCTTCGCAGCACCAAAGCCCTAATGTAAGTTATCGGTTTCTTTGCAAGTTATTTCCATGTAGCTATTTTCAAGTGAAAATGGTTTTCTATCCCTTTGTTATCTTTGAAGTTTTATTTCTTTAATTTTTGTTTAAGTAGTATTTTAAATAAGGCCAAGGTTGATTAATTATGAGAAAAGTGTAAGCTTGCTTTATCACTAAGCATTGCATGAGGGCATGACAATGGTTAAGTGTAGGGGATTTGATAGGTGTGTAAACACCCATCCTTTTACCACTTAATTCGGGCTAAAACGAGACCAAAACACGTATTTAATATCATTTGTTTGGAATTATGCGTGGTTTTTGTGTTTATTGTGTTTTCAGAGCCAACCGGATGAATATTGAAGAAAACATGGGATTGCACGGGTTTTACTGAAGAAAAAGACTCAAGATAAAGTCTATTGTCCAAGAGATGCAAAAGATTTGAAGTCACTGGGCCTATTCGAAGATTTATCGAAGAAAAGGACCAAAGATGGAAGATTTATATAAGTCGAAGAAACTCAAGTCTATTAAACGAAGAAATTAAAAGACGAGTTGAATTTAATCGACGACAAATCCCGAATCAGAATCGAAAACGGAAACTTTTCTGAAAAGACGAAAAGACAAGAAGAACGGGAGAAAGCCCACTCACCAACCAAAGGACAAGGCTATAAATAGCCTTCCCCTCACACATTTTAGACTAGTTTTTTTAAAGTTTTTTTCTTTCTTCCTCCCCACTTTTCTTCCTGGTTCGTAGAACACCATCACCACTAGGGTGATTGGTGATTTTTATCTTTGTCTTTCCAATCTTGTAATTTTAATCTTTGGTTTATCTTGTCAAAACATTAATCATTCAATACAAAGCTTTTGTTTAATCTTTCCATTTAATCTTGTTCATCTTCATTTTTATCTTCAAGTTCTTAAGTTTTTATTTTTCTTGATTTGATCTTCAAAAGTTGATGGGATTTGTGTTTTTATTAGTGGGATTCGTTGCTTATGGTGTCTAAATGATTTGTGTTTAGTTTGGTAAATCCTTTTTAAGTATTTGATTTGATTTTGATTAAAACCTGTGTTCCGTGTTCTTCGTCATTCTGCTACTGTAACTAGGTTTCCAGACTTCCGAATCAAGACAAAAAGTTCCGAATGAAGGCTTCATTCGGAAACTTCCGAACCAAGCACTAAGTTCCGGATCAGTGACTTCCGGACCAGTCAGTTCCGAATCAAGCTGAGAGTTCCGAATCAATTATTTCCGAACCAGCAACTTCCGAATCAACCTTTATCCGGAAGATTCCGAATCAGTCATAAAGTTCCGAACAAGTTATTTCCGAACCAAAAAGTTCCGAACCAGTCCTTCATTCGGAAGTTTCCAAACTTCCGAATCAACAACCTTCATTCGGAAGGTTCCGAATGAGCATGTTCCGAATCAAGGTTTAGTTACTTCCGAATCAGTAAGTTCCGCATGAGCAAGTTCCGAATCAAGGTTTAAAAGTTCCGAATCAAGTTTTTCCTTTAGATTACTGTTGTCTACTTTACTGTTTCTTTATGTTTGTTTGCTTAAATTTCAATTTTAGTTTTAATCTTAATTTTAATCTTAAGCTTAATACAAATCTTTGTTAATTATAATTAAAGTAATTGTTTTTTGATTTAAACTTTCATTTCCATTTTTTATTAGATTAGAAAACCAAACCCTTTTGTTTAGTAACCAAGAACGATCATTCCACTTAAGACTTAGATCAATTCGAGAGGATATCGAGAGAAATTGAACCTAGCAAAATCAATGTATCAGTATGCGAGGTTGCTCATAGCGCAATGTTGTTCGAGAAATATTGTGGATAGGTTGCAAGTGTTTTCGACAGATTTTATTGATGGAGATTTTGTTGATGCTTGTGTTGGTCTTACTTGGGCCAGGATTGAAGGGAAATCTTAAACTTCTATTTTTGAAAGGGAGAATTTCATATATGTCCTTATTTTGACACAAAATTTTATAAATATATCCAACTTTATTTAAAATTTTCATATATATCCAATTTTAAACATAAAATTTCATATATGTCCAATTTTCTACTTGAAATCTCATATATGTCCAAATACTCAATTTATATTTCATTAAAAACATAAAACACATATTAAATATTATTAAAACCTAAAATAACCATTATACACTTATTTCTTTTTTCTTATACTTACATATATATTTAATATATTTTATACAAACAATGTCTCAAATTATTATATGCACACACATTGATGCAAAATATATTATACGAAAGTATTTAAGAATAAAAGAAGAAAAAATCTAATTACAATTATTAAACAAACACAAAAGTTATATCATTCGATTAGTAGCAAAATAAAGCTTACTAACATATAGTTAAAATGATAAAATAATCATAATAATACTAAAATCATTGGATAATATACCAAAATAGAAGAAAGTGATCAAGATACTAATGTAACCAATCAATTGTGTTTGTAAAGTTAAAGATGAAAGTAGTGTCACAACTTGATAAAAATACTGATTGTTGGGTTATTATCTATTGCAAGGTTAGTTAGATTTGTTTTTATGGAATTTTAATGATTTGTCTTTGTTTTGGTGATTAGATGTACATATTATTAGGTTGAGAAACACGGATATAATGGTTATTTTAGGTTTAAATGATAATTAATAGTATTTTAAGATTTTAGTTATATATAAATTAGGTATTTGGACATATGTGAAATTTCAAGTTTTAAATTGGATATATATGAAATTTTTAAGTAAAGTTGGATATATATAAAATTTTGCATTAAAATGAAGGATATATATGAAATTTTTAAATAAGATTAAATATATATGAAATTTGGAATCTAAAGAGGGATATATATGAAATTTTCCCTTTTTGAAAAAGTTACAACGTAACAATCATGCATGCATATTATCCATTTATATTTGTGCATTATAAGTTATATAATTATGTCATGTATTTCTGTGAATGCTTATGTGTTTTTGAAGTAAAAAATGTGCTTTGTATGTGGTTAGTTTCTATTGTTATATTTTCGTGTGTATAAAAATTAATTTACATATGTAGATACTGTTATTTCTGGCATATGTTGTGCAAGCTATTATGCACACAAAAATAGATATAAGGTATATTCTTTTGTTTTCATGTGAGGAAATTTGATTTTATGATGAATTGTACTTAAATAAAATGGTTTTAAAAATTTTCTTTTGACATTAAAAATTGATTTTTTACGAGTCATTGAGGACGCGGCCCCCATTGTTTCAAAATGGATTCCCTCCTGATCATATCTATCTAACTCACGATGGACGAATTTTCATACTCCTAATTATCATGGTGTTATCATGGTCTTACGAGATGCTAAGACTATTAGGTATCATGTGGTGTCATCATGCTGTTAAAAGAAAAATGCTGACACGTAAATATTTCTTTTTCCTAACGTCATAATATTGGTAACACCATTAACAGCCATTCCTCCATAATATCACACTTCGGTTTTCGTCAAGTAGTACCCCAACTTTCAACTTTTGGCATTTTGTGAAAACGAGCAAAATAGGTGAAAACGTCACTCGTGGTATGGGTCTTCTGCCATTATTTGGTATTTTCTAAGACTAGCTACTTGGCGAGGTGGTGGTGGTTCAATACTCTAAAATGCAATTGCAAGGTGTGGTGTAAAGCTCGTACCATCAATTAGTTAGTGTTTTCGAAAATGACTCAATCCATTACTTAAAATTAGGGCTGAGCATCGGTCCGGACCCGGACCGGACCGGACCGAGGACCGAAATGGTCCAAAACCCCGGACCGAGACCGGACCGAAATAGTCCGGTCCGGTCCGGGTTGGTCCGGTCCGGTTCGGTCCTCGGTCCGGTCCGGTCCTATTAGACATATTTGACGAGATTTTGGTAAGACCGAACCGGACCGGACCGGACCGACCGGACCGAGGACCGAATTCGTCCAAAACCCCGGACCGAGGACCGGACCGAAATTGATCGGTCCGGTTCGGTTCGGTCCGGTCCGGTCCGGTTTTCCGGTCTGGGTCGGTTTTGGGTCTGACGTGCTCAGCCCTACTTAAAATTACTGATGCTCTTACTATCAAAAACATACTTGCGATGTATGACGTTGAGTTCTTAACACCCACTCTTTATCGTGATACAATTTCAATCCATATGAATGTATCTTCAACAACACACAAGAAAGTCATCTTCAAAATTCATCATCTAAACACAAACAAAAACAAGAATAAATCCAAATTTATCATCATTCACTTCAATAAAAAGCTAACAACCCACAAGATTTGAAAGAAAAACCCATAACAAAAACACATTTCGGCCTTTGCTCTTGTTGCAGGCTCGTCATGTTGAATTTGGAGGCCCTGTGTGTAACCTCAAAATAGGCCCTCTAATTTTAAAAGTCAAATTTTTATATATAACAAAGAACAGTATCGTTATGCCTTGCTTCCGGTGTCGATCAAATAACAACTTGTTATATTATACTTCCTAAGTATTAGTATACATCAAAATGAATTAAGATGCCTAATATATATTTTGAAATTGCATCATAGCTTTTAGACACACAGATAAACTAAACTAGATATTTTTCGCTGTGTATAAACTGTAATTTTCTCAATAGAGTGTTATAATATAAGCGCTAAAATGATAAGTTGTAAATACCAAAGAAAATATAACAGATGCATTGATAGAATAAAAAAATATATAGTTTAACGCCCCCACACAATTATTGATGGGTTGTCTACTCGAGAAAAACATTTTTTTTAACTTATACTAACATTTACAATGGCAACAAGTGGGTGTGTTTGGTTTGGAGTCAGATTTTATTTTAGGTGTGGATTTATAAAGTAAGTAGTTTAGGTTTGGGGTTAATAAAAGAGAGACAAAATATATTTTTTAAAATATTAATAATTGTTTAATAAATAAATTTATTATATTGAATTTAAAAAGTCAAAAAATAAAAATATAATAGGTTAGAATTATTGCACGTCATTTTGTCAGTGAATACCTCTGTTTTATTTTTAATCCTTACCCTTATGCCTATTATAGCAAAAGCCCATATTTCTACCTTTTGTGTGGGCCCCATGGATACAAATTATCAACCAAACATCTAAAACAAGACCAAACCAAAATTAATGGGGTAAGACACCTAAACCAAACGGCTTCTTAAAAACTAGATGCCTTAAATGCCATAAATGCATAGTTCTTTAATGCTTGAAAAGGTTGATAAATAACTTGGTGTTTACCAAGTCATTCACAAAAGCCCTTAAAAAACCTTTTGTTACAATGCAAAAAAGTTTTAAACATGGCTTTTTGAAATAATAAAAAACTATTAATAGCTTTTCCTTCTGTTAACAATATCTCAAGTGATATGTTAAATTCTTCAAAAGTATAGTAATACAGAAGTTTTAGATCTTCAGGCCCTTAAATGGAAGTCCTGTGCGGTTGCCTCTCCCGCACTTGCCCAAATCCGAACTTGCTTTTTGTGATGATCGTGGATGGTCAGCCGTTATGACGGCCGTTGATTGTCGTCGTGCTAGTGCCTAGTGGCCACGAAGTTTGTAGTGATCATTTAAACAGACGTAATAACAACAACTTCAAGATATTAACCCTCTTTTCTTCATATACTTTTAATAAAAATCAATCAAAATGCACTTTGTCAATGTATAGTTTGGAGTGGGCTATGAATGATCCAGAATCGATAGAAGAGCGGTCCACGTCTTACTAACCATAATATTCAGTATTATAAATAGATGGGGACAATTCTTCTACTCCTCAGGTTATTCTCTACCATCACTTTGCACCACACTTATACTTATACCGTAACTTAGTTGACCATCGAAGGTTGGATTCGGAGGCTCCGGCCTCAGTTCCCTTGTTCTACTTTGTTTGTTGCACTATTCAAGGCTTGGGATGAAGACGAACAACTCAAGAGAATCGTCAAAATTAGCCCAATCAACTTACAAGTGGAAACCTAAAAGTATTTAAAAGTTTTTATCTCATACGACCACGCGAGTGGTTTACACGTTTCCGTGTTTTGCATGTTTTGCTATTTCACGAATAAGAAATATGGTATTTACGCATGAAATTGAGTCCCACATCGGTCAACTAGTAAAAGTTGCTCTTCTTTATATTATGTGGTGTCCTTGTGAGTTTGTAAACAAATACAATCTTGAGGGTAGGTGTCGTTAATTCATACAAATTTGAGAATTTTTGCGACGTAATATAATTAATAGAATAAATTACATAGATATTCCACGTGGTTTGGTCAAAATTGTAACTTGAGTCCCTCGACTTTAAAAATTATATGAATAGTCTTTAAATTTGCAAATATTAACACGCTTGGTCTTTACACTTAACTAGTGTTAAGTTGACTAGGTTATTATTTACATGTTAATCCTTTTTGTTAACGGTTGTTGCATCGTTGATCCTTTATTATAACGAGCGTTTATAACTTAACTTTAGGCTCAAAAAAATTAGAAAAAAAATTCATAAAAGATTTTAAAAAAGTTTATTTAAAGAAAATAGTTTTGAACATAAAAAATATTTCGAAAAAGATTTTAAAAAAGTTTATTTATAAAAAAAATTATTTTAATTTCGCAATACAATTAATTATTTAAGAATAAATTACGAAAATAAATATCTTAATTTTGAAGAAAGATATTTCGAAAAAATGTTTGCAGGATATATTTTATTTAATTTCGAAAAGGTTTTTGCGGAAGATATTATATTTAATTTCCAAAAAATGTTAAACAAATTACAGTTAAAAACATTTACAGTAATCTATTTTCAAAAAAAAAGTTTCAAAAAACAAATCGGTAAGAATTAATTTTTTGAAACTCTTAAAATATCTAAAAGTTGAAAAAACTTTGAAAATTTGTAAATTAGTTTTACAAGTTTTTAGAAATTTTTTAATTTAAAAGTTTTTTGAAATTTTAAAAATTTTAAATTTAATACTTTTTATAAATTTATTTTTATCAAAAACTAACTTTTTTTGAAATTATATTTTTTTCAAATAAATTAAAATTTTTAATATCTTTTTCGAAATTATCACTTTTCGAAAACAGATTAAAAAAATCTTTTCTGAAATATCTTTTTTTCAATATTAAGATATTTTTTTCGAAGTCTTTTTTAAAAATCATTTTCGAAATAATTTTTTTGCAAATTTAAAATATATGTTTTTGAAATAAAGTTTTTAAAAATATTTATTTTAAATTAATTTTTTTTCGAAGTAAATTTTGTTTAAATCTTTTTCGAAATATTTTGTTTCAAAAATCTTTTTTGAACCAAAAGTTAAGTTACGTCAGAATAAAGGATCAACGATGCTACAACCGTTAATAAAAAGGACTAACATGTAAATAATAAAAAAGTCTACTTAACACTAGTTAAGTGGAGGGACCATGCGTGTTATTTTTTGCAAAGTTAGGGACTATTCATGCAACTTCTAAAGTCGAGGGACTAATGTTGTAATTTTGACAAAACCACAAGGACCATCCATGTAATTTATTCTAATTAATATGTTTATTATGATTTAATAAGTATTAGTTAATATGGTAATGTGTATTTTTTATATAAAATTTTTCACATCTTATGCTAAACATCTCTTACAATATATTTCACATGTACATCTTCAACGAGTTTTAAACCCACAACCTCTCGGTTTTTAAGAACTCACATATCTAAGGATATTTTGGTGCTCAACTCATGTAGCCCGTTTGTTTGGTAATGTCGATTTAATCAGTATGTTAGTTGATGATTATCGGTGATAGTTGATTTAATTCTCAATTTCTTGGTTTTAAATCTGTTTTAGCAGATCGGCTAATATCTAAGGGTTGTGCTAAGGGCTAAGCATGACACACTCAAAACCGACTCAAAACATACTCAAAACTGATGCTCAGCCCTAGTTGTGCTACTAACACCCTTCATGGTGTACATGTTTCGTACTTTCTACAACTTTCACATTCTGAGACTCAATGGATACAATAAAAACAATTTTACATCAATTTACTTTTATCCATTTGTTTTTATCCGTTTAATACTTTGACTTGTTAATTTTTATATCTTTTGTTTCGCAATTATTGTTTCATAATTTTATAATATAAACAAAATTAAAAAAATAAAAATAAAAAACCAAAAACCATGAAAGTATTACTTGTGTTTTGAGGAGGTACTAATAACCCATCTAAATCTCATAATAGTAACCAAATGAGTATCTGATAGGGTTGTTATCGAGCCAAATCAATGTACATGGAATATGTGCTATTCTCTATTATATTTGTATTTGTGGAGGTAATAAACTTTCTTTCTTGTTTTTTTTATTTATTTATTTTCACATAAAGAACTTAATTAATTATTGTCTTATTATTTAAAGAGTAAGAAAGATGTGTTTATTTAAGCAACTTTTATGAAAACACGCATAAGTTAAGTCCCACATCAGCCAACTAATAGAAATTGCCCATGTTTATATTATGTGGTGTACGTTCTAATCATAAGTTGCTATAGTATTAAATAACAGCGCACGACTTTGTGAAATTGTGAAAAAATACATTCTCGAAAGCGTGTGTCTTTAATTCATACAAATATCAGACTTTTTGCGACATAATACAATTACATCTTGTGAGATTGTAAAACATACACTCCCAGGGTACGTGTTTGCGACGTAATATAATTAATATGTTAATGATGGTTTTATAGTACTAATTATATGTTAATGTTGAATTTTTCTAACGCCAATTTTTATTCATATTTTATATGCGGTTAAGCATATGTATTTGTCTTGAAAGAATGGTAAATGTATTGCCTGAAATCTTTCATTTTCGCTCGTAATTGTCTTGAAAGAATGGTAAATGTTATTTTTATACGGTTGGTTCGACTTAATTGTATACATAGATATATAGAAAGAAGCATATGAAAATAACTCTTGAAAACTTGATAACCTTTCTCATAGTATTAATCTATACGAAATTACATACGTAATTTAAACATGTAAAAATGTACACGTATGAAATTACTCACCTATGTTGAATAAGTTAAGTGTGTAACAGATTTATGAAGAACATAATAAATTTAATATTTTCTAATTTTCTTACTTAACTTAAACAATCCAAAAAGAGTTCATAATCAATATCAATAAATTGAATTAAGTTGAAAATAGGTTTAATAAACAATGATGTGATCATATTCTTTATATTGTATTTATATTCATAAAGCTAAAGTTTCTATCTCATATATTTTAACATTTTGCATAAAGAGCACATTTATTTTTTTCCAGAGCAAGAAAACTGTTACTTATATTGTATACATAGCAGTGTAAACAAAGCTCTTGTTTAAATATTGTAGCGTGCAATTCATGTTATCAAAAGTTGCGATTAGTGTTATCTACTAGCAGTGGTTATTGTGTGTGGAAATAATTATCACGTACAATTTCAGCTGCTAGTAAGTCATACAAGTTTTCAACTTTTTGTAAGTGTTTCCCAGGCGACAAAAAGTCATCGGGGAAAACTGACAAAAAGTCAGAAAGACTTTTTGGTCAAAGTTTGACCACCGTATCCCTGCCGACATGTCGTTAGGGAATTGTCGTCCATCTTTGACCAAAATGATCTACCAAAAGAAAAACGGCATATTTTCCCTCCAAGTTATCCCCGGCAACATGTCGCCGGGACCTTAATCTTTCTTTGATAATAACCTGATAAAGTTTCTCTGGCGACAAGTCGCCAGGGATATCCTAGCTAGACGACAAAACGTGAAATTATTAGCAGAAAATGATGGCGGGCTTTTACCCGCCGGGGAAACATTCTGTTATAGATTATTTTATTTTTTTTTGCTTATTATGAAAAATTATAAAATTATTATTTGTTTTTTACTTATTTAAGATATAATGATTATTTAATAAAAAAAACTATATAATTATTTATTCCATATATAATTATTATTTTAATTATCGATCCGATGTCATTTTATTTTCGTGACGTTTATATAATAAAAAAAAGACATTTATAAAACAAATATTTATTTATTCCAAATATTACATAAAACCCCTTGTGTAAACACATGGGAGACTTACAAGAGAGACACGCCTAAACATAATTTTATTTGACACGGACACTTAAACACGCGCTTAATTAAACATGGATATTATAACGATATTAGACTCATAAACACGAAAAAAAACACATCACAAACTAGTTCAAACTAATGTTCCCCATGTCATCTTAAAGGTCGTGAAGTAGTGCAGCTGAATCTACTGTGTGCCTATCGCTATGGCGGTAACTCTACTGTACTCTCAAGTACCTTTATCTTTCCATTCAAGTGCACACACTTTGCACACGTTGAAGAGCTTGGAGAAGAAACTGGAGTCCTTGAAGGTCTCGAAGAAGAGCTTGGAGGAGAAAAGTTCGTTGAAGGTCTCGAAGAAGAGCTTGGAGGAGAAAAGCTCGTTGAAGCTCCAAGAGAATTGACAAGTAGTCTAACTCGTTCGTCTTTCCATAAAAAAAATCGCATCCATATGAAACTGGATGTTCCACCTGTGAACGTGGACAAGCATAGTATTGTCTACCAAGGGAATCACGTTGCCACGATTATCGAATAATAACATCTCCATGTCCACATCTACGCGGAAAAGCTTCATGCTTCAACATCTTCATAATAACAATGTGTTTGTGATGATAAGTGTGTATGATCTGCTGGTGGTTGTGATGATAAGAAGTGTGTGTGGTTGTCTTTTAATGGTAAAAAGTGAGGGAAATGGTTAAGATTTTTACGCCAATGTTATCCCGCCAACTTTTTCCCGCCAATGCTTTCCCGCCAACATTTTCCTGCCAACGTTAATCACGATTAATTAACATTAATCACGATTACTTAACATTCATCCCGATTGGTTAACATGTTCCACGTATCTCTGGTATGTATTGGTTACATGTTATATGTTCAATGGATGTGTCAGTAGGTTATGGTTATACGTTAAATTTTCAATGGATGAGTCGGTAGGTTATGGTTACACGTTACATGTTCAATGGATGAGTCTATAGGTTATGGTTATACGTTACATTTTCAATGGATGAGTCGGTAGGTTATGGTTACATGTTATATATTCAATGGATGAGTCAGTAGGTTATGGTTACACGTTACATGTTCAATGGATGAGTCGGTAGGTCATGGTTACACGTTACATGTTCAATGGATGAGTCGGTAGGTCATGGTTACACGTTACATGTTCAATGGATCAGTCGGTAGGTCATGCTATGTATTGGTTACACGTTAGATGTTTAATGGATGAGTCGGTATGTATTGGTTACACGTTAGATGTTAAATGGATGAGTCGGTATGTAGTGGTTACAAGTTAGATGTTCAATGGTTACTTCTTCTTGACACACACCGACAAGAATGGACAGTTTGTTTGCGAGGCGGACCGACTCATGCATGTAAGAATTTTTTATTTTTTAAATTAATTTATTTAATTTAATTTTTTTTTGATATACCTTGGTTTTCAACTATTCCTTGACGAGAAATAATGTAGCAACCCGACTAATAAATAATATATTAACTATCGTCTGTTTTTGTCACTTTATTAGGAGGAGATGCTAGAGTTGAAGGCTACAGGAAAATATACGGAAGACGAGATCAACCGTATGGTCAGAGGCAGAAAGCAGCGCGGTTACATGCCAGGTGTCGGTCAGATAGTGCCGAGAAGGCACCAAAATATCCCATATACTCCCCCACCTACCGTCAACCCGTGATTGGATCAAGTGTATAATTTTTAAGAAGTGTCTTTAGGTTCGCTGATGACGCGTTCGCAGCATTCCAATCGGCTGGTGCTAGCGAGAGTGGCACGGGAGGCAGCAGGAGTGGCGCGGGCGGGAGTGGCGCCGGTGGGAGCGGCGGTAGTGGTAATGAGAATGACGACGAGTAGAATGGAAATAATGGTTAGTATGCCTTGTTTTTCCTACCTTAGCATGCAAGTTTAATAAATGTAAACCCCGAATTGTATGTTTAATAAGTGTAACTAGGAACTAATGTATTTGTACTCAAGTTGTGATATATGTATTTGTATTGAGTTAATCGATCGAGAGGTTACATGTTATTGTGTTTTGGTACGAGCTTTGTGGTAGATTTTTGGTATTTGTATTCCCAGGTTGTGTTAAATTTTTCCGGAAAAATTCCAGAAAAAAATCTGGAAATAGCCTACTGTGCAGGCTGCCTAAAAAAATGACAAAGTTTCCCGGCGACATGTCGCTGGGGAAACTTTGGCGCCAATTTGACTTGTCAACGTAAGGGAAGGTTTCCCTGGCGACATATGTCGCCGGAGAAACTTTGGCACCAATTGGACTTGTCAACACAAGGGAAGGTTTCCCTGGCGACATATGTCGTCGGGGAACTTTGGCACCAGTTTGACTTGTCAACGTAAGGGGAAAAGTGGTGATTAATTATCATACTAGTTATGTTTGGTTAATCACTCAGGTTTTCCCTGGCGACATACGTCGCCGGGGAAACCTTCCCTTACAAAAGCCAACGTGACACTAGTTTTATGACCAAAAAGCATTGGGGTTCACATAGTCGCCAGGAAAACCATCATTTGTCGCCGGAGAAACTTTCCCTTACGGCTGATCCCTGGCGACTTTTCTCTGGCGACATGGGGTTTCCCAGACGACATGTCGTCGGAGAAAAACTAGAAAATTAGCTGGGAGGAGCTCGAACTTTGTAGCGATACACACAATATATTTTTTTGACTTAGAATACAGATAATGCATTGCAAATTTAAAAATGCTTATTTAATATCGAGATTAGGAATAAAAAAATATATACTATTTTATAACTAAATAAAAGTAATCATATTATTTTTATGTTTGGCAAAGAGCGGTGTTGAATCTTTTTGAAACGGTGAGCGGTGAAAAAGAGTAATTTGATTTTTAGTACTTGTTTGGAAAAAGGAGCGTTGAGGATTATGATTTTTTTATTCGTTTGGCAAAGGAGCTGTAAGCGGTGCTAATTTTTAGGAATGACAGTCTTTCAATACATCTTTTAAAGAGCGGTTACAAATGAGAGGTGAACAAATGAGTAGTGAGCTATTACAGATATTGCTCACTCCTCCTGCTCCTAACTATCGTTCACTGCTACCGCTCACTATTACTCCTCATTACTGTCGCTCACTATTACTGCTCACACTTCTCACTTCTACCGCTTATGTCAACAAACACACCAAATGGCACTTTTGTGTCGCGGATACTTAGATTTACCACCCTGTAATATTTGGTGTTAGTCAGTTGTACAAGTTCTCGACTTTTGTGACGCGTTGTATTGCCATGTAATCACTACGTTGTTTGATTCCTAATATTATAAAAGTAACATGGCGAATATGTGAAAGCCGAAAGTCGTAGATATTACACATTCATAAGTAACCCCGATCAATCATCAAATGAAATTGAGCAAAAACAATGTATTATTCGGGATAATTTTGAAGTTTAGCATATTATTCGGGATAATTTATATCACGTTCACAATACATATATGGGCTTAACATTCCATAATGGGCTCAGTTGGGCCCTGGACTTTTTGTATCATCCTGGGTTCTATCCGACAAATTGATAGAATTATTTTTATGACAGTATTACGTAATTAGTATTCAAACTTTTTGTGTATTTTGATGTGAGGCCGTTTTCTAATTTCATAATAATATCATGATAAATAAATAGTTATCATGATCATGGTTGAGTTTTATGAAAACTTGTATGAAGCCTTGAGTACAACATCGGCCACAATGTAAAAGTTGTGCTTGTTTATATATTTTGCAGGAAATAGCAACCATAAGTTGGTATTCATATTAAGTAGTGGCACATGTCCTTGTGAGAAGGTAAAAATATATCTTCTCCCAAAAATATTTGTCATTAATTCTTAAAAATTCGTAACTTTTTGTGACTTAGTGTAATTAGTATGTTATAAACATTAAGCATTCACAAGACTCTGAGAACATAAAAATATCTTCTAACATGATTATGTGTCATTAATTCTTAAAAAATTTAACATTCTTCGACATAGGGTAATTAATACGTTATAAGAAATGTTCTAGATAGCGCGAAGCATGAGGTGGCACCATGGTTAAGCCTCGCGTCTTTGCTAGCTACTTGAGTATGTTGTGTTTATCTTCTTAGTAAAATCACTTAATAGTTTTTAATAGTTTAAACCTCTTCCCCAACATGATTTTGAAGACAATCTTACGATCTTTTAACTAGACATACAAAATGTGATCATATTCCACATTTTTTCCAGATACCTAAAAGTTTCTATCTTGTTTTTAACCTTTTGTTATAGATAACATACTTCTTATTCACTTTATTGATGTTGTCTCAGAGCAAGTTTTTCGAAAACTTGTTTGTATTTTTGAGACCCGCATTAGCGAAAGAAGAGAAAGTGTGTTTGCTCATATATATTGTGGTGTATATTCCAATTAATACAAGGCTTCAATTTTTCATCACTGATATATGTAATTATCATGCAGTTATTATTGAGTTTTGGGATGATTAATTTAACCATTCAACCAACCCGGAATTAGACATGACCAAGTGGTACAAGTACAATCAACCCTTTACTTCTTAGCCCAGATAAATTTAACAATTCAACCATCCGACAATACGAGACACAACTAACTGAAACAAGTTTTCAAATTTTTATGACATTGATATGTAATTAGTACATAACTTTTCATGTTTTCTGATCTAATTAGTATGTTATCTAATTTCTAGTTTCATGGTAATGACATGATGAATAGATGATTGTCATAAGTTGTGTAGCCGTGCTTGGATGGTTAAGCTTAAATGACGAGAGAAAACTAAAAGATGAGAGAAGACTAATTGATACAAGTTCTTTTAAGTTTTTGTGACGATGATATGTAATTAGTACAAACCTTTTTGTGTCTTACATGGTTTACGATGTAATTCGTATGTTATTTTATATTATATTATATTTGTGTACCATGATAAACTTCATATCTTGTTTTTTTAATTTTATACGAGTAACACAATACTACTCTTATTAGTAGAAATTTTGCTTATTTATATATTGTATTGTATATTGTAATTATAAGTTGTTATTAGTATTAAGTAGTGGCACATGACTTTTGAGACATGGTACAAACTTACCAATCGTTCGGTAATATGCGTCATTAATTCAGACAATTTATGTAACTTTCAATACAACAATCCAGCCCTTCTCCATCGGGGTTTTCCCCAGCAACAGCGTGTCGCTGGGGAAACGACGCTAAACGATAAAATAAGACTGACGTGGCAAACTTGCTCGTAGAAAATTTGACCAAAAAACAAAAAAAAAAGTTTCCCCAGCGACATGTCGCTGGGGAAACTTTGACTGAATTTTGACCAAACTGTTTCATAAAAATGCAAGCGGGAGATTATCCCGCCAAGTTTTCCCCAGCGACATGTCGCTGGGGAAACGTTCTTCCACGGACTAATCCAAGTGATTAGTGTTAATGTTTTATTTATTTATGGCCCAAAGTTTCCCCAGCGACATGTCGCTGGGGATACTTTCAGGATTCCCTCCAAATGATTTTCGTTAACGCGCCTATTTAACAAAACGACGAACAAAAAGTTTCCCCAACGACATGTCCCTGGGGAAAAGTTGACTGCAATTTGACCAACGATTTTCACAAAAAAAGTGTAATGTTTATTTAATATTTTAATAAATATAAAATATATATTAAAAAATATAGTTCTTAAAATTTAAAATAGTATATGTCTTTTTATGATAAAAAAAAGTGAGACAAATGGTTAATTTTCCCGCTAATGTTTTCCCGCTAATGTTTTCCCGCCAATGTTTATCCGCCAACATTTTTCCCGCCAAAAGTTAACATTCACTGATAATTGTTAACATTCATTGAGGCTTACAAACAGACACGCCTAAACCTAACTTTATTCTAAACGGACACTTAAACAAGCGCTTAATTAAACATGGATATTAAACCGATAATAGACTCATAAACACGAAAACAGATACATCATAAACTAGTTCAAACGAATGTTCCCCATGTCATCGTAAAGGTCGTGAAGTAGTGCAGCTGAATCCATTGTGTACCTATCGCAATTTTTGTACAACTCTACTGTACTCTCAAGTACCCTTATCATTCTAGTCAAGCGCACACAGATTGCACACGTTGAAGAGCTTGGAGAATAAATTAGAATCGTTGAAGGTCTGGGAGAAGAGCTTGGAGGAGAAAAGCTCGTTGAAGGTCTCGAAGAAGAGCTTGGAGGAGAAAAGCTCACTGAACCTCCAAAAGAGTTCATTAGTAGTTGCACGCGTTCGTATTTCCATAAAAAATTGCATCCATATGAAACTGGACGTTGAACCCGTGAACGTGGACAAGCATAGTACAGTCTACCAAAGGATTCAGTTTGCCACGATTCTCGAAGAACTACATCTCCATGTCCACACTTGCATGGAAAAGCTTCATGCTTCAACATCTTCATAATAACAATGTGTTTGTGATAATAAGTGTGTGTGTGTATGTGTGTGTGATCTGCTGCTGGTGGTTATGGTAAAAAAATGAGGGAAATGGTTAACATTTTCCCGCCAGTGTTTTCCCTCCAATTTTTTCCCGCTAATAATGTTGAACCCTATCTAATACATTGAACCTCTAATGATGAACCCTATCTAATACATTGAACCTCTAATGTTAAATCCTATCTAATATATTGAACCTCTAATGTTGAACCCTATCTAATACATTGAACCTCTAATGTTGAACCCTATCTAATACGTTGAACCACTAATGTTGAACCCTATCTAATACGTTGAACCTCTAATGTTAAAACCTATCTAATACGTTGAACCTCTAATGATGAACCCTATCTAATACACTGAACCTCTAATGTTGAACCCTATCTAATACATTGAACCTCTAATGTTGAACCCTATCTAATACATTGAAGCTCTAATGTTGAATCCTATCTAATACATTGAACCTCTAATGTTGAACCCTATCTAATACATTGAACCTCTAATGATGAACCATATCTAATACATTGAACCTCTAATATTGAACCCAATCTAATACGTTGAACCTCTAATGATGAACCATATCTAATACATTGGACCTCTAATGTTGAACCCTATCTAATACATTGAACCTCTAATGTTGAACACTATCTAATACGTTGAACCTCTAATGTTGAACCCTATCTAATACATTGAACCTCTAATGTTGAACCCTATCTAATACGCTGAACCTCTAATGATGAACCATATCTAATACATTGAACCTCTAATGATGAACCTATCTAATACGTTGAACCTCTAATGTTGAACCCTATCTAATACATTGAACCTCTAATGATGAACTCTATCTAATACATTGAACCTCTAATGTTGAACCCTATCTAATACATTGAACCTCTAATGTTGAACCCTATCTAATACATTAAACCTCTAATGATGAACCCTGTATAATACATTGAACCTCTAATGTTGAACCCTCTCTAATACGTTGAACCTTTAATGTTAAAACCTTTCTAATATGTTGAACCTCTTATGTTGAACCCTATCTAATACATTGAACCTCTAATGATGAACCCTATCTAATACATTGAACCTCTAATGTTGAACCCTATCTAATACATTGAACATCTAATGTTGAAACCTATCTAATACATTGAACCTCTAATGTCGAACCCTTTCTAATACATTGAACCACTAATGTTGAACCCTGTCTAATACGTTGAACCTCTAATGTTGAACCCTATCTAATACGTTGAACCTCTAATGTTAAAACCTATCTAATACGTTGAACCTCTAATGATGAACCCTATCTAATACATTGAACCTATAATGTTGAACCCTATCTAATACATTGAACCTCTAATGTTGAACCCTATCTAATATATTGAACCACTAATGTTGAATCCTATCTAATACATTGAACCTCTAATGTTGAACCCTATCTAATACATTGAACCTCTAATGATGAACCATATCTAATACATTGAACATCTAATGTTGAACCCTATCTAATACGTTGAACCTCTAATGATGAACCATATTTAATACATTGAACCTCTAATGTTGAACCCTATCTAATACATTGAACCTCTAATGTTGAACCCTATCTAATACATTGAACCTCTAATGATGAACCCTGTATAATACATTGAACCTCTAATGTTGAACCCTCTCTAATACGTTGAACCTCTAATGTTAAAACCTATCTAATACGTTGAACATCTAATGTTGAACCCTATATAATACATTGAACCTCTAATGATGAACCCTATCTAATACATTGAACCTCTAATGTTGAACCCTATCTAATACATTGAACATCTAATGTTGAAACCTATCTAATACATTGAACCTCTAATGTTGAACCCTTTCTAATACATTGAACCACAAATGTTGAACCCTATCTAATACGTTGAACCTCTAATGCTGAACCCTATCTAATACGTTGAACCTCTAATGTTAAAACCTATCTAATACGTTGAACCTCTAATGATGAACCCTATCTAATACATTGAACCTCTAATGTTGAACCCTATCTAATACATTGAACCTCTAATGTTGAACCCTATCTAATATATTGAACCACTAATGTTGAATCCTATCTAATACATTGAACCTCTAATGTTGAACCCTATCTAATACATTGAACCTCTAATGATGAACCATATCTAATACATTGAACATCTAATGTTGAACCCTATCTAATACGTTGAACCTCTAATGATGAACCATATTTAATACATTGAACCTCTAATGTTGAACCCTATCTAATACATTGAACCTCTAATGATAAACCCTATCTAATACATTAAACCTCTAATGTTGAACCCTATCTAATACGTTGAACCTCTAATGTTAAAACCTATCTAATACGTTGAACCTCTAATGATGAACCATATCTAATACATTGAACCTCTAATGATGAACCCTATCTAATACGTTGAACCTCTAATGTTGAACCCTATCTAATACATTGAACCTCTAATGATGAACTCTATCTAATACATTGAACCTCTAATGTTGAACCCTATCTAATACATTGAACCTCTAATGTTGAACCCTATCTAATACATTGAACCTCTAATGATGAACCCTATCTAATACATTGAACCTCTAATGTTGAACCCTATCTAATACGTTGAACCTGTAATGTTAAAACCTATCTAATACGTTGAACCTCTAATGTTGAAACCTTTCTAATACATTGAACCTCTAATGATGAACCCTATCTAATACATTGAACCTCTAATGTTGAACCCTATCTAATACATTGAACATCTAATGTTGAAACCTATCTAGTACATTGAACCTCTAATGTTGAACCCTTTCTAATACATTGAACCTCTAATGTTGAATCCTATCTAATACATTGAACCTCTAGTGTTGAACCCTATCTAATACATTGAACCTCTAATGATGAAACATATCTAATACATTGAACCTCTAATGTTGAACCATATCTAATACGTTGAACCTCTAATGATGAACCATATCTAATACATTGAACCTCTAATGTTGAACCCTAATGAATACATTAAACCTCTAATGTTGAACCCTATCTAATACGTTGAACCTCTAATGTTGAACCCTATCTAATACATTGAACCTCTAATGTTGAACCCTATCTAATACGTTGAACCTTTAATGATGAACTATATCTAATACATGAACCTCTAATGATGAACCCTATCTAATACGTTGAACCTCTAATGTTGAACCCAATCTAATACATTGAACCTCTAATGATGAACTCTATCTAATACATTGAACCTCTAATGTTGAACCCTATCTAATACATTGAACCTCTAACGTTGAACCCTATCTAATACATTGAACCTCTAATGATGAAGCCTATCTAATACATTGAACCTCTAATGTTGAACCCTATCTAATACGTTCAACCTCTAATGTTAAAACCTATCTAATACGCTGAACCTCTAATGTTGAACCCTATCTAATACATTGAACCTCTAATGATGAACCCTATCTAATACATTGTACCTCTAATGTTGAACCCTATCTAATACATTGAACATCTAATGTTGAAACCTATCTAATACATTGAACCTCTAATGATGAACCCTGTATAATACATTGAACCTCTAATGTTGAACCCTCTCTAATACGTTGAACCTCTAATGTTAAAACCTATCTAATACGTTGAACATCTAATGTTGAACCCTATCTAATACATTGAACCTCTAATGATGAACCCTATCTAATACATTGAACCTCTAATGTTGAACCCTATCTAATACATTGAACATCTAATGTTGAAACCTATCTAATACATTGAACCTCTAATGTTGAACCCTTTCTAATACATTGAACCACTAATGTTGAACCCTATCTAATACGTTGAACCTCTAATGTTAAAACCTATCTAATACGTTGAACCTCTAATGATGAACCCTATCTAATACATTGAACCTCTAATGTTGAACCCTATCTAATACATTGAACCTCTAATGTTGAACCCTATCTAATATATTGAACCACTAATGTTGAATCCTATCTAATACATTGAACCTCTAATGTTGAACCCTATCTAATACATTGAACCTCTAATGATGAACCATATCTAATACATTGAACATCTAATGTTGAACCCTATCTAATACGTTGAACCTCTAATGATGAACCATATTTAATACATTGAACCTCTAATGTTGAACCCTATCTAATACATTGAACCTCTAATGATAAACCCTATCTAATACATTGAACCTCTAATGTTGAACCCTATCTAATACGTTGAACCTCTAATGTTAAAACCTATCTAATACGTTGAACCTCTAATGATGAACTATATCTAATACATTGAACCTCTAATGATGAACCCTATCTAATACGTTGAACCTCTAATGTTGAACCCTATCTAATACATTGAACCTCTAATGATGAACTCTATCTAATACATTGAACCTCTAAAGTTGAACCCTATCTAATACATTGAACCTCTAACGTTGAACCCTATCTAATACATTGAACCTCTAATGATGAACCCTATCTAATACATTGAACCTCTAATGTTGAACCCTATCTAATACGTTGAACCTGTAATGTTAAAACCTATCTAATACGTTGAACCTCTAATGTTGAAACATTTCTAATACATTGAACCTCTAATGATGAACCCTATCTAATACATTGAACCTCTAATGTTGAACCCTATCTAATACATTCAACATCTAATGTTGAAACCTATCTAGTACATTGAACCTCTAATGTTGAACCCTTTCTAATACATTGAACCTCTAATGTTGAATCCTATCTAATACATTGAACCTCTAATGTTGAACCCTATCTAATACATTGAACCTCTAATGATGAAACATATCTAATACATTGAACCTCTAATGTTGAACCATATCTAATACGTTGAACCTCTAATGATGAACCATATCTAATACATTGAACCTCTAATGTTGAACCCTAATGAATACATTAAACCTCTAATGTTGAACCCTATCTAATACGTTGAACCTCTAATGTTGAACCCTATCTAATACATTGAACCTCTAATGTTGAACCCTATCTAATACGTTGAACCTTTAATGATGAACTATATCTAATACATTGAACCTCTAATGATGAACCCTATCTAATACGTTGAACCTCTAATGTTGAACCTAATCTAATACATTGAACCTCTAATGATGAACTCTATCTAATACATTGAACCTCTAATGTTGAACCCTATCTAATACATTGAACCTCTAACGTTGAACCCTATCTAATACATTGAACCTCTAATGATGAAGCCTATCTAATACATTGAACCTCTAATGTTGAACCCTATCTAATACGTTGAACCTCTAATGTTAAAACCTATCTAATACGCTGAACCTCTAATGTTGAACCCTATCTAATACATTGAACCTGTAATGATGAACCCTATCTAATACATTGTACCTCTAATGTTGAACCCTATCTAATACATTGAACATCTAATGTTGAAACCTATCTAATACATTGAACCTCTAATGATGAACCCTGTATAATACATTGAACCTCTAATGTTGAACCCTCTCTAATACGTTGAACCTCTAATGTTAAAACCTATCTAATACGTTGAACATCTAATGTTGAACCCTATCTAATACATTGAACCTCTAATGATGAACCCTATCTAATATATTGAACCTCTAATGTTGAACCCTATCTAATACATTGAACATCTAATGTTGAAACCTATCTAATACATTGAACCTCTAATGTTGAACCCTTTCTAATACATTGAACCACTAATGTTGAACCCTATCTAATACGTTGAACCTCTAATGTTAAAACCTATCTAATACGTTGAACCTCTAATGATGAACCCTATCTAATACATTGAACCTCTAATGTTGAACCCTATCTAATACATTGAACCTCTAATTTTGAACCCTATCTAATATATTTAACCACTAATGTTGAATCCTATCTAATACATTGAACCTCTAATGTTGAACCCTATCTAATACATTGAACCTCTAATGATGAACCATATCTAATACATTGAACATCTAATGTTGAACCCTATCTAATACGTTGAACCTCTAATGATGAACCATATTTAATACATTGAACCTCTAATGTTGAACCCTATCTAATACATTGAACCTCTAATGATAAACCCTATCTAATACATTGAACCTCTAATGTTGAACCCTATCTAATACGTTGAACCTCTAGTGTTAAAACCTATCTAATACGTTGAACCTCTAATGATGAACCATATCTAATACATTGAACCTCTAATGATGAACCCTATCTAATACGTTGAACCTCTAATGTTGAACCCTATCTAATACATTGAACCTCTAATGATGAACTCTATCTAATACATTGAACCTCTAATGTTGAACCCTATCTAATACATTGAACCTCTAATGTTGAACCTTATCTAATACATTGAACCTCTAATGATGAACCCTATCTAATACATTGAACCTCTAATGTTGAACCCTATCTAATACGTTGAACCTGTAATGTTAAAACCTATCTAATACGTTGAACCTCTAATGTTGAAACCTTTCTAATACATTGAACCTCTAATGATGAACCCTATCTAATACATTGAACCTCTAATGTTGAACCCTATCTAATACATTGAACATCTAATGTTGAAACCTATCTAGTACATTGAACCTCTAATGTTGAACCCTTTCTAATACATTGAACCTCTAATGTTGAATCCTATCTAATACATTGAACCTCTAATGTTGAACCCTATCTAATACATTGAACCTCTAATGATGAAACATATCTAATACATTGAACCTCTAATGTTGAACCATATCTAATACGTTGAACCTCTAATGATGAACCATATCTAATACATTGAACCTCTAATGTTGAACCCTAATGAATACATTAAACCTCTAATGTTGAACCCTATCTAATACGTTGAACCTCTAATGTTGAACCCTATCTAATACATTGAACCTCTAATGTTGAACCCTATCTAATATGTTGAACCTTTAATGATGAACTATATCTAATACATTGAACCTCTAATGATGAACCCTATCTAATACGTTGAACCTCTAATGTTGAACCCAATCTAATACATTGAACCTCTAATGATGAACTCTATCTAATACATTGAACCTCTAATGTTGAACCCTATCTAATACATTGAACCTCTAACGTTGAACCCTATCTAATACATTGAACCTCTAATGATGAAGCCTATCTAATACATTGAACCTCTAATGTTGAACCCTATCTAATACGTTGAACCTCTAATGTTAAAACCTATCTAATACGCTGAACCTCTAATGTTGAACCCTATCTAATACATTGAACCTCTAATGATGAACCCTATCTAATACATTGAACCTCTAATGTTGAACCCTATCTAATACGTTGAACCTGTAATGTTAAAACCTATCTAATACGTTGAACCTCTAATGTTGAAACCTTTCTAATACATTGAACCTCTAATGATGAACCCTATCTAATACATTGAACCTCTAATGTTGAACCCTATCTAATACATTGAACATCTAATGTTGAAACCTATCTAGTACATTGAACCTCTAATGTTGAACCCTTTCTAATACATTGAACCTCTAATGTTGAATCCTATCTAATACATTGAACCTCTAATGTTGAACCCTATCTAATACATTGAACCTCTAACGATGAAACATATCTAATACATTGAACCTCTAATGTTGAACCATATCTAATACGTTGAACCTCTAATGATGAACCATATCTAATACATTGAACCTCTAATGTTGAACCCTAATGAATACATTAAACCTCTAATGTTGAACCCTATCTAATACGTTGAACCTCTAATGTTGAACCCTATCTATTACAATGAACCTCTAATGTTGAACCCTTCTAATACGTTGAACCTTTAATGATGAACTATATCTAATACATTGAACCTCTAATGATGAACCCTATCTAATACGTTGAACCTCTAATGTTGAACCCAATCTAATACATTGAACCTCTAATGATGAACTCTATCTAATACATTGAACCTCTAATGTTGAACCCTATCTAATACATTGAACCTCTAACGTTGAACCCTATCTAATACATTGAACCTCTAATGATGAAGCCTATCTAATACATTGAACCTCTAATGTTGAACCCTATCTAATACGTTGAACCTCTAATGTTAAAACCTATCTAATACGCTGAACCTCTAATGTTGAACCCTATCTAATACATTGAACCTCTAATGATGAACCCTATCTAATACATTGTACCTCTAATGTTGAACCCTATCTAATACATTGAACATCTAATGTTGAAACCTATCTAATACATTGAACCTCTAATGTTGAACCCTTTCTAATACATAGAACCTCCAATGTTGAAACCTATCTAATACATTAAACCTCTAATGATGAACCCTATCTAATACAATTAACCTCTAATGTTGAACCCTATCTAATACATTGAACCTCTAATGTTGAACCCTATCTAATACGTTGAACCTCTAATGTTCAAACCTATCTAATTCATTGATCTCTAATGTTGAACCCTATCTAATACATTGAACCTCTAATGTTGAACCCTATCTAATACACTGAACCTCTAATGAGGAACCCTATCTAATACATTGAACCTCTAATGTTGAACCCTTTCTAATACATTGAACCTCCAATGTTGAAACCTATCTAAAACTAAAATATACAATTATATAAAATTATTATTGTTAATCATTTAAAAGTAAATTACATAAATGGTATATAAAAAAAATACAATTATACAAAACTTATTATTATTAATTATTTGAAAGTAACATATACAATTATATAAAAATAACATATATAACTATATAAAACTTATTATTATTAATAATTTAAAACTAAATTACATAAATGTTATATAAAAAACAATTATATAAAACTTATTATTATTAATTATCTAAAAGTAAAATATACAATTATATAAAACGTATTATTATCAATTATATAAAAGTAAAATATACAATTATCTACAAAAATATACAATTATATAAATGTTATTATTATGAATTATCTAAAAGTAAAATATACAATTACATAAATATCATATATAAAAAGTATACAATTATATAAAACTTATGGTTTTTAATTATATAAAAGTAAAATATACAATTATATAAAATTATTATTATTAATCATTTAAAAGTAAATAACATAAATGGTTTAAAAAAAAGTTTCCCCAGCGACATGTCACTTGGGTAAGTTTTGTTTATTAATTTTAGAAATCCATCCAAAAAATTTCATTAACGCGCTTCTTTCACAAAACGACAAAATACATGTTTCCCCAGCGACATGTCGCTAGGGATAGTTTTGTTAGAATCAGTAGGTTATTAAACTAGCTGCGCAAAACGACAAATTCTAATGCTTCTCCAGCGACATGTCGCTGGGGAAAAGTTCGTCAAAAAGAAGGAAAGTTTCCCCAGCGACATGTCGCTGTGGAAAATATTGACCAGATCTTATCCTTAGACGATTTATAGAAACTTCACTTATCTCCACTCTTCTCTCAAACAAACGCTGCTACCAACATCACCACCAATCATCACCAACAATCATCACCACCATTCATCACCACTACCACCGTCATCTCCTCCATCCCCACCACATAACCCACCACGAATCATCACCACCATTCATCATCACCAATCATCACCACCATTCACATCACCACCACAATGTCTTCACCACCACCACCGTCATCTCCAGCCATCCCCACCACATAACCCACCAATAATCACCACCAACATCGCCGCCAACACACCACCACCGAACGTCATCACCAGCACCACCACATCACCCTCTTTTCTCTCTAAATGATAATTCTATAAACAAGTTTGTGGTGATGGATTTACCTTTTCTATTAATTAAAGGTATATTTTTCTTAATTGAGTTATTTATAATAATTAAAATTCGTTTTTATATAATTAAAATTAATTTTTATATAATTTCAGCGGGGTAGGCAGCGTAGGTAGCAGTAGCAGTAGGCAGCGTAGGTAGCGGTAGGCAGCGTAGGAAGCGGTAGGCGGCAGTAGGCAGCGGTAGGCAACGTAGGTAGCGGTAGGCGGCGACAGGCAGCGGTAGGCAACTGTAGCAGCGTCAAGCAGCAGGAAGGTATATTTTATATAAAAAATTTTGTTTGGTTTCCCTAGCGACATGTCGTTGGGGATTTAAAAATGTTATTTTCTTGTGTTAAATTTAAATCCAAACAATCCTTATATATGATGCCTAACCGAAGAGAACACTTTATGTTGATATAAGCTGTTTTCCAACAGCTTATTCGTATAAGCTTATCAGAACATCTTTGTCTGATAAGCTTATCAGAATAAGCTGTTTTCAAACAGCTTATTCTGATAAGCTTATCCGAATAAACTGTTTTCAAACAGCTTATCCTGATAAGCTTATCAGGATAAGCTGTTTGAAACAACTTATTCCGATAAGCTTATCGGAATAAGCTGTTTGAAAACAGCTTATCAGGATAAGCTGTTTTCAAACAACTTATTCTGATAAGCTTTTCCGAATAAACTGTTTTCACACAGCTTATCCTGATAAGCTTATCAGGATAAGCTGTTTGAATACAGTTTATCCCGATAAGCTTATCGGAATAAGCTGTTTGAAAACAACTTATCCAGCTGTTTTCAAACAGCTATCCTGATAAGCTTATCAAGATAAGCTGTTTGAAAACAGCTTATTCTGATAAAGCTTATCAGAATAAGCTGTATGATATAAATGTTTTATTGAATTAAACCTTAGGAATGTTTTAGGATTTTAGTGATTAATTTCAGAAAATTCCCGTCTGAAATTGATCAACCTATAGAAAACCCGTCCGAAGTTAATTTAATAGGAATTAACTTCGGAAAGTCCCCTATTTGGGACTGCTTTGTGATTGTTTTGTCTCATTTAGGATATGAATGCGTATAATTGGTTTACTATTTGAGATGATTTCGACAGTGTTTCTCCTTTACTCCTACGAATATGTCTTTAAACACATATTTGGGGAGTTGAGGGGAAATGCTGCCGAAATTTTCTCAAATAGTAAATCGGTTATACGCATTCATATATGAGACGAAGCATCAAAGAGTGGGTTAGGATTGCCTTCCATAGTTGCACTAGGTTAACAAAACATCTAGGATTGCTTTCCATAATTTCCTTCCATGTAATAATAACTAAATATACGGATAAAACGTAGTTATGGTATTCGCTGATAAGAGTTGGATAAAAAAACCGAAAATTTCCAAAGAATTTAATGACGGTCTTACAAAGTTCGTCAATCATTGCCGGCCGTTGGTGAATTCTGCGGGGAAAATTATATGTCCATGCAAAAAATGTCGAAATGTATTATGGAAACCCATCGATTGGATTGGAGATGAAATTGCTATAAACGGGTGGGACCCACTTTATACCACATGGCTCAAACACGGTAAACCGGCTCCACGTGTGCCAGTGATAGATAACCTAGGAGAACCTATGATGAGTGACATGACAACGTTACTCGATGATTTTAGCTATATTCCTTCGAATGAACCAACACAAGGAGATAATATTGGTGAGACTAGTAACCAACCGACTCAACCACCTCAAGCCACTCGTACCGATTTTGAAGAGTTGTATGCAATTGCCAACGAGGCGCTGTATGATGGTTGTGAACACGTGTCTCGACAAGACTTTATGGCAAAATTTACCTATTTTAAGGCTAAAGGCAAAATGCCAGATTCTTTATTCAATGAAATATTAGACTTTCTCCGATATGCATTACCCGATAGTAAAGGATTCAAGTTCCCACTGAACTACTATGAAATAAAGAAGACATTTAAAACGATCGGGTTAGGGTACGATTTGATACATGCTTGTGAACACGACTGCTGCTTGTTTTGGGAGGATAATAAAAATCTGCAATTCTGTTCGGTGTGTAATACGAGTAGATGGAAAGACACTAACACACCGGGGAAGAAAGTTCCTAGGAAGGTGTTGCGTTACTTTCCGATCATTCCTAGACTAAAACGTTTGTACAAGTCTAGACACACTTCAAAAGACATGACTTGGCATGCTACTGGAAAGTGTGTGGAGCCTGGTAAGATGCAACACCCGGTTGATGGCGCGGCTTGGAAGAAGTTTGACTTAAAGTATCCAGAGTTTGCAGCAGAACCAAGAAATATTCGACTAGGGTTGTGTGCTGATGGTTTCAATCCGTTCGGCAACCTTAGTCAGACCTACAGCATGTGGCCGGTGATATTGACAACATACAATCTGCCTCCTTGGTTATGTATGAAAGAAAGTAACTTTATGCTAACGTTGTTAATTCCTGGCCCTAAATCCCCAGGCAAGGACATTGATATTTACTTGCAGCCTTTGATTAAAGACCTGAAGACTTTATGGCACAAGAACGGTGTTAATACTACAGACATTATTTCACAAAAGCAGTTCAAGATGAGAGCGATGCTTTTATGGACCATAAATGATTTTCCTGCTCGAAGTAGTTTGTCTGGGTGGAGTGGGCAAGGTTACTATGCATGCCCTACATGTAACTTAGAAACTCCATCTATTCCTGTCACAAGCAAAACAGCTTATGTTGGCCATAGAAGATGGTTAAAGAAGCCCCATAAATGGAGGAGTTCACGTGCTGACTTCAATGGCCAACCTGAACAGAAAGATCCACCTAAAGATTATAACGACCGGATGTAATCAATGTGCAACATGCTAGATTGCTAAGGCGTAAGCTGGGTAAACATCCGAAACATGGGGGTGTGAAGATTTCCCGCAATGTTACAGTCGAGCTTAACTGGACTAAACGGTCTATTTTTACGAGCTTGAGTATTGGCCTTTTATTTCACAAAGACACAATTTAGACATCATGCATATCGAAAAAAATGTGTTGGAGGCCATCTTGAACATTTTGTTAATGAATGAAAAAAGTAAAGACACCACAAAGGCAAGACAAGACTTGAAAAAGATGGGCATTCGAAGACCTTTGTGGCTAACCGTAAACCACAAGGGGAAGACTGTGAAGCCCCAGGCTGTGTATTCTTTAACACCAGAGAACCGAAAAAAGTTTTGTCAGTACATCAAAAGTGTTAAACTACCAGATGGGTTCGGATCATGCTTCAAGCACAAAGTGACCGATAATGATAAAAATATAACGGGCATGAAGTCTCATGACTGTCATATAATGATGCAACGTTTACTTCCTTACGGACTTCAAAATTACTTGCCCGAACATATTGCAAAACCAATAATCAATCTGTGTTCCTTGTTAAGCAACTCTGCTCTACAACTTTGATGGAGGAGGACATGTTGAAAGCTTCGGTCAAGGTAGTTGAAATTCTATGTGAGCTTGAGCGCATATATCCTTCTGCTTTCTTTGACATTATGATTCACTTGCCCATCCATTTAGCTCTAGAGGCTCTTGAAGGCGGGCCTATTCAACCCCGATGGATGTATCCATTTGAAAGATTCATGAAGAAGCTAAAAGGTTATGTAAGAAATAAAGCTAAGCCGGAAGGTTCGATCGCGGAGGATTATGTTGCAAAAGAAGCATTGACTATAAGTTCTCAATATTTTCGGGGTGTTACCATGAAATTTAATCGTCCCGATCGTAATGTGGACCCCCCTCCCTCAACGTGTAAGTTTCAGGTGTTCCGATCGGTATGCAAGCCGATTGGTTTACTGTCCTTTCCTCATTTTCCTACCGACGAGTACAAGAAAGCGAGATGGTATGTACTTAACAACAGTCCTGAGATTGACACATACCAACACTAGTTCTGGAGGTACGCGTTTTTTAATTTTGTAACTTTTTTTCGTAACTTATCATTTCGACGACTTATTCTAATAGCATGAACGTTTTTCAGTTTATTTCCAGGAAAAAATGAAAAAGACATGCTAGAAGAATTCACCCACTGGTTTAAGACGCTGGTAAACTAACACTTATTTTGTGTACTTAAGTGTAAAAATAACAATATCATATTTTTAGTTTTCTATCTAATCCTATCTTCTTCATAGATTTTTGAACGTCACGCACAAAATCCCCAAGACCCAGAGTTTAGCCCAACCAGCGAGTTATTCGCTTTGGGTAATGGACCGTCAAAGGCTCCAATGTCAGTAAACTGTTGCGTAGTAGATGGTGTGAGGTATGTCGCGCAGAGCCATGATGAACGTCGCGTAACTCAAAATAGCGGCGTTTGTTCGACTGACCTTGACGGGAAAACTAACACTTATGGTCAGCTTCAAGAAATCCTCGAGTTTGACTATTTGTCGTTTAAAGTTGCGTTGTTCAAAGTTAAGTGGTTCGACACTCGCAACACCGTTGGTAGAGTCAAGAAACTTACCGTTAAAAATGGAATGACACAAATCGTCGGCTCTGGTGAGTGGTGGAAAAGTGAACAATACATCCTCGCAACACAAGTCAAACAAGTCTTCTACCTTGTAGATCCAGCCAAACCCAACGTGAAGGTCGTCGAACATGTTAATCATAAAATGTTTTTGAACAACGGTGTAATCGTGGTAGCGAACGAACCTGATATTATACATTTGGACAACTCATCTGATCTCCCACCTTCTACTAGTGATCTCCCACCTTCTACTAGTGATCTCCCACCTTCTACTAGTGGGAATAATTTCGGTAATTACACCTTCTATATAGATTTGCATATAGATGGTGAATCAACGGAGGTTGACGCACCGCCAGATAACGATGATGTTCCTAGCGAAGACGATGATGATGAAGACCCCCTTCCTCATGGTTTAGCAGATTCTGATGTTGAAGACCTCATCAAAGATGATGATGGTGTTGAGAAATTTTATTCTAGTGACGAAGAAGATTAACTTTGTGTTGTAACTTGTAAAATACACTTATATATATGAATGAATGAATGAATGAATGAAATTGTTGTGGATTGCTTAAATGTGTAAATTTATTTTGATATTTGGATTTGTGCACGCTTGTATTATTTTGTTCATGAATTTCTACATGTAATGCTAATTGTACTTGTATACAGATGACTGATGTTGCACGGGGACACGGCGGGGACGGTGGTGGCGAGGATCCTTCACGTCCACGTCCTCCAACATTCGGTTGCGGGGGTTGCTTCGTCAACTGGGGTAAGAATTTCTGGATTATTGTAATACAAATTTGATACACATATTGAACTTGTTTTCCTTAACTTTTATGACTTTATCACTCACTTGATTTTGCAGGAAAAGGAAAGCAAAAGCCCAATTTGGGCGGGAGGAGAGCCGGCAGGCAGAATACCCGGGACAGGACCCGTTGCCTGAAATTATTGGATGCGGTGGCCGCGAATCACAACCGGCCAGTCGAGATCGACTTTGTACCCGCTAAAGATAACCTTGTTACACCTGTCGGCCCCTACGCAGATCATTGGGGAAACTTATTCGGGTTGGTCGTTAGGGATATACCTTTGTATTACACTTCTTGGAGCAAGGTCCCCGAAGGGCACAAGGCGGCGGCCAGGGCAGCTATTGAGGTAAGTTATCATTTTTGTTTATTTAATTATCGTGTTCATTTATTTAATTTTGTATATTTATTTAAATTCGTTTTTTATTTATATCATATAAATAAATAAACAAATTTAAATAAATATATAAATTATATTGCTAACTCTGTTTTTAATGTGTTGTATTGTGTATATTTATTTAAATTCGTTTATTTATTTATATCATACAAAATAAATAAACGAATTTAAATAAATATATAAATTATATTTCTAACTCTGTTTTCAATGTGTTGTATTGTGTATATTTATTTAAATTCATTTATTTATTTATATCATATAAATAAATAAACAAATTTAAATAAATATATAAAATATATTTTAACTCTATTTTCAATGTGTTGTATTGTGTATATTTATTTAAATTCGTTTATTTATTTATATCATATAAATAAATAAACGAATTTAAATAAATATATAAATTATATTTCTAACTTTGTTTTTAATGTGTTGTATTTGATTGCAGAAAAAATACGATCTCACGCCGCACAGGAACACTCCTCAGTGGCAGAATATTTATAATACCATTGGTGCCCAGTTACAAAAATCATACAACACCCACAAGGCCAGTCTGAAGCGAGATTACTATGTAAAAGACCCCGAGACTAGAGAATACGATGTGGATCGAATTAGGCAAAACAGACCCGACGAGTACATAGTTGAAGAGTGGGAGAAACAGATAGCGTTTTGGACTGACGCTAATAACAAGAAGCGATCCTTAACAAACAGCCAAAATCGGTCCAAGGCAACACTTATCTCCCGGCATGGTTCTCGGTCGATCCCTCGCATTCGACAGCTCATGGTAATTATTATTATTATTATTATTGATTTTACATTATTATTGTTTTTTATTTTTTTATTTTATTATTATTATTATTATTATTATTGTTTTTTATTTTTATTATTTTATTATTATCATTATTGATTTTACATACATATATTATTGCCGTATTTAATTAGATTGATCTTACTTACGTGTGTATGTACAGCAAAAGGCGTCCGAAACCCAACAGGAGCCTTCAGAGATCGACATGTTCTATCGTTTGCATACAAATTCAGATGGTATATTTATAGATGAGCAGTCTCTCCAGTTGTATGTAAGTACTTTTCAAAACACACTTTAATGAATTAATCTAGCAACCCGACTAATATATTTACTATCTTGTGTTATTGTCACCACACAGGATCAGATGAGGGAGCTAGAGGCGACGGGTGAGCACACCACTGCCAAGATCAACAGGATGGTGCGAGGAGGCAAGTTTCGCGGCCACCATCCTGGCGTGGGTATGGTATTGCTGGGATACCCCAGTTCTACCCCGAGCTTTTCGTCACCACCCCCTGAGACTCGTCGGGATCGGGAAATTGATTTCATGATGGGAATGCTGAGAAACGATGACAGGTATCAAGATTATTTTTCGAGATATGAGAGTGCTGGTGCCAGCGGGAGCAGGAGTCGCCCGGTTGATGATGTTGAGGATCGGGAGGGTGGCGAGGATGGTGGCGATGACGCGAGCTAGTCGTGTCATATATGTGTTTGTTAGTATGGTACATAGTTTCTTTATGTTCATCTTGACTTGTTTCCCTATTATCCTAAATTAGAACGCTTGTTTCCCGAGTATCCTTAACTATCCCGACTTATTCCTAGTATCCTTGACTAAATTAGAACGTTATATTATATTTTGGTGCAAGTTTGAACTTATTCCACGTTTGTGTTGATTTTTATTCCAGGTTTACTTTATATGTGTCTTTTGGTGAGCAAATACAGGTTTTTGTTACAGGTTTTGGTAGATTTTTTCCGGAAAAATTCCGGAAAAAATCTGGAAAACGCCTGTTGTATAGGCAATTTAAAAAAAAACATGCAGACTTTTCCTTAGCGACATATCGCTGGGGAAACTTTGGTTATTGTTGACAAATCAAACGCAAAGCGTTGACAAGTCAAATGTATCGAGAGTTTCCCCAGCGACATGTCGCTGGCGAAACTTGGGAAATCGTTGACAAGTCAACGACGTCGCGTTGACAAGTCAAACGTAAGGAAAGATTCCCCAACGACATGTCGCTGGCGAAACTTTGTAATTAGCTAAAAAGATTAAATTCAACTTAATTTTTTTATTTAATAAGGATTTTCCCCAGCGACATGTCGCTGGAGAAATTGTTGCCACCGTGGCAATATATTCTTCTAGGAAAAGTCTGTGGGGCCCGCAAGTCGCTGGGGTAAGTCGCTGGGGATACCTTTCTCATCGAGCGTACCCCAGCGAATTTTCCCCAGCGACATGTCGTCGGGGAAACGTATGCCCATCTAAAAGTCTATGGGGAAAGGCCCAAAATATCGCTGGGGAAGGCCTCGAATGTTGTAGTGTTTTTGCGTTGTGACTCAATGTAATAAGTGCTTGACTTTATACCATTAAACATGTCAAAACCCATGGTTGATGTTCATTTCTTCTAAGGGCAAAGGCTAAATTTATGTAAATATTTGTTGAAATTAACTAATGTACGCAACTTACTTTTTTATTCCTAATCTACGTAACATACTTTCATATACTTACTAATCTATGTGACTTGTTTGACAAGTTACCACTTAGAAAAGTTACGATTTGGTCCTTTGGTCTACGTGGACTTCCAACATTAGTCCTTTGAAATTTTTTTCATTAGAAAACTTGGTAATGATACCTTGAATTTAATATACTCATTTTTATACACACTTTTTTATACGTGCTATTATATACACGTTTTTATACACGAGACAGTCTGAACTTTGACAGACGATTTCAGCGTCAAAACTGATCCCGTAGACTCCGAAAATCTCGCGATAAGTCAATGTATACGTTCCCTACAAATTTCATGTTTTATGTTTTTCATGAAAAATACATTTAGATTGTCGAAACCCCGATTCAAAACTGTGACAGCAATACTAGTATTTTCGATAATTAAGTAAATCCGAAAAATTAATAAAATGTTAATAAACAAAGTTTAAAACTTCTAAAAATAGTAGTATGATAAAAATGGAAAATTTAATAAGCGCATATCGATTCAGTTACGTATCTAGAAAAAAATAACAGTGAAAAAAATTGCTTGAAAAACTTCCCGGTTAAAATTAAACTCAAACACATAACATGCGTCTAAAAATGCGAGATTTTCGGAGTCTACGGGGTCAGTTTGACGTTGAAATCGTCTGTCGAAGTTCAGACTTTCTCGTGTATATAATAGCACGTATAAAAAAGTGTGTATTAAAGTCAAGGTGTTATTATTAAGTTTTCTAATGAAAAATATGTCAAAGGACTAACGGTGGAAGTCCACACAGAGCAAATGACCAAAATGTAACTTTTCAAAGTGGAACCGGTCAAACAAGTCACATTTTGGTCAATATTGCGTATATTAGTAAGTATATGAAAGTATGTTACGTAGATTAGGAATAAAAAAAGTAAGTTGGGTACATTAGTTAATTTGAACAAATATGTCCTTCCCCTATATATAGAAAAAGAACATGAGCGTTTTTTTGTGTGAATGAGAACAATAACTGAAAGATGATCAATAGAGTTGCGTAACTTATTAAGTTGCGAGCAAGGGCGGAGCTAGTAGGGGACTAGTGGGTGCAATTTTTATTTATATGTATTAGAAGCAACTTTTCAACTATTTTCTACATTAAGCATCTCCTCACTATGACTTTTTGTTTTACGTATGCTTAGCCTCCTTTAATTAAAAATCTTGGCTCCGCCCTAGTTGCTAGTATATTTTACAGAAACCATGACAAAAACTATGATCCAAAATCAATTGGAAAAATATATACACTTAGAATGAGCTTAAGTATTTGAAAGACCGTTCCAATCGTATTAATATCTTTCACATTTCATCTCCATCGCGAGTCACGAAGACCAACACCCCAAACCATCGGTGCCACCAACTACTTCAGTTGACACCAACTCCACCCATCAACGTCACTCAGCACTGCTGTCACCACAACTGTCACCCCCTAACCAACACCATCATCACCATCAGAGTGGGGGACAATGGTGATGTGTGGTGAGTGGTGGTGGTTGCGGTTGGCGGGTTTGGTGGTGGACAAGTAACGAGAAGCTAAACCGATAATCATTCTATATTTTAATAGAAACTCAAAAATTGGCCAAAACAAAAGTTGGCTGACATTTTACGAAAACTAGTATGATACCTTGATCCAAAATTACCCTTAAGGCCGACCTTAACATGTGAGAACCCATACTTTCCCAGCATTATTTTATTCTTTTTATTCGTGCTTCTTGAATTTTCCAACGTATTACGTTTTCTTGTATTTCTATATGTAAATCCTGAGATTTTTAAATTATACTTTTAAGAATTTTTCTGATCATCGATAAATACTTTGTATGGAATTATAAAATTTTAATTTTATTTTTCCATATTTAATTTAAATCAAAGTTTTTGATTTAAAATCACCCGCGTGCGTTTTACAACGAGTTTATTCAAAATCAATGTACAACGAGAATTCCTAGTGATCGCGATACCGACGGATGCCCAAAAGTTTACGTTTATTTATCAATTGTTTCGATAAATAATATTTTCGACGATTTCGTTTTAATTACGTATTAAGTCGTGTCGAGAAGTCGTATAATCATTTTTATGATGCATTGTAACTTTTAAAAATATTTTTACGAAACCCGAGCCCCGTAAATATTTTCAATATTTACCAATAACCATTTTCTACCCTTTAAAACTATTAATTGTTTTTGAGTCCACAAGTTTCGAAGTTGGCAATATTAGCCCCTCCACTTAACTAGCACTATATAAACAATTTTACTTCCACTCACACACATTTCACTAGCTAAAAAAAACACACCAACTCTCTTCCCACCCTCCATTGTTGTCGCCACTTCACCACCATAAACCACCACCATCCATCTTGTTTTAACAAAATCTAAACAAAGACCACCTCCTAAAATCTTATGGTGATTCAAATGATACACAAATCACTTACATGCATCAAAGTTATAAAGATTTTATAAATCCATGGTGGATTGATGTTAAAACCATCTTGCATGCATTGTTTTTGGTATGATCATCACATTTTAATCCTTAAAAGTCTTGTTTTTAATCTTTGGTTTTGTTAGATTTTACATGCAAGTGCTTTTAGGAGTATTTGGATGATGGGTATGATAGTATAGTGATCCTAGGGGTATGGAAATGAGTGGTTTTGCTTGAAAAATGGATTTGTCATGTTTTCTAAAAGGCTAATTTGGGACAGCAGCTTTAAACAGAATGTTTCGTAGGTTTAATGCCTGCGAAAGACTGAGATTATTTGCAATCGTTGTAGAGTTTTCCGTGACGGTCGTTTTGGTATAAGATAGAGCTTATAACTCAATATGAGTCAAAAGTTATGCTAGTTTTAGTTTTCGTGTACCGGGAGACTCAAGTCGGCACAATCCGAAATTGTGGCTGATTTTGGGTCGACTCTCGGGGACTTTAGGCTTGGTTAGATAGTTGATACTACTGATTTTAAAAGTTTACAAACTGATTTTGACGAGTCTACTAGTGGTTTCAAAAGACGGATTGTCGAGATAGTATTTTTAAAGTGGTCCAAACGGTGTTACAAAACAAGTGCACAAATCTGTCCCAAATTTGGAGTCGAGTAAAATGTCGAGCTGATGGATTTTAAAGTGTGAACTTTGGCTCAAATTTTGGTGAGGTCTTATACAGGTTATAAGTGACCTTGACTCCAATTTTCATGTAAAACGGACATGTCTAGATAGGGTAGATCGGTGTGTACATTCGGGGTGTACTTGCTAATTTTTACTTTGGACACATCGTTCAATGCTTGTGTTGCGTGAGTTTTAGTATTCACCGTCGTACATGGTGACTTACTCAAGTGCTTAGTCATTATATAAATGACTTAGCTACTGGTCCAAGTAAGGTTAAAGGATAGTTTGACTTGCGTTGACTTGGCGTCGTATGACGGGTCATTTTCAAGTGTACAAATGTTTTAACGTGTAACATTGGATAAATGTATTCATTTGATTCGTGTCAATGGTTTTGAAACGTGTATACTTTGAAAACATTTCAGTCATATTGTATTTGGTATATATATCGATATTGAATTCGAGTCTTAACGCCCGCCTTATTTTGATAGGTTGCGGCTTTCGTTTTCCCAGGCATCCATATCGTCGGTGATCGTCACACTACATTGTTTTTACTCAGTTGTTGAGTACCGTGGTTGTCTTACCACGTGGCTAAGGTGAGTTCATAGCCCCTTTTTACTTATACATGGTTTCTAAACACGGGGTGAGATTTTACATGGTGGAACACAACCATTTAAAAACTGTGTGCTATCCTCAACTTGTATGCTATCCAGAAATTGTATGCTTTCCAGAACTTGAGGATTCCCAACTGATTTTCATTGATATTATTGCTTTTTAGTATAGCCTTAAGTTACCTCTCATTGATCATGAACCGTTAATTAATCCTGCTACCAAGCGCGAATGTTGTGGGTGGATCCATCGAGATTGACTATCCCCGTCCCGATTACCTTGACGCACTAATATTTGTTTATTTCACTTGAGTATTTAGGCTGAATCCTGACTAGAGGAACTTACACCGAGTTAAGCTTCGGTTCATGAACTAAACAACAATAATAATGTTTCGGACAATGGTTACTGTACATAACCATTTTCCCCTATTTCTTGTTTACAAATGAATGCTTGTGTTCCACATCCTTATTGCTAAACCTATGAATTTCACTCAACTTTATGTTGACGATTTTACATGTTTAATCTCAGGTATTATTACTTAGCTTTGCTTGGATGGGAGCCCGCAGGATATTGTCGCAACTTGGAGATTTCTGTGATGCTTTTGAAAGATTGGTTTTATATAAACTGTCAAAAGCTTATTATACCTTTTGGGCAACTTTATGTTATTAATTGAGACGAAATAATATATTTTTCCGCTTTTAAAACTCTGGGACCTATGTTTAAAAACGCTGACCTTTTATGATGTAATGTACATGTTTTTATTTCGTCAGCTTTGTATGAACTGTAATTCATTGTTTCTTGTACTATGACGTGTTACCTCCTCGTTGCCTAGTTGTTCCATGTCAGATTTTGGGGGTCTCACAGAGTGGTGTCAGAGCCAGGTTATAGGGAACTGAGTCGTTTTTCAAAACTTAGTCTATAACCGAAAGTTCAAATATTTCATATTTTAAGTGTCAAACACAGAATCTGCCAATGTTGTTCGATATGTGCGCGGGTAACTCTCTAATCCTTATTAATTATGTTTAATTATCGTTATAGTATTTCATCTCTTGATTACATGTTGAAATATTATATTACCTTAATGACGATAATTACTATGTCTTTTCAAAGCCTATGTGCTTCATGAATTATCATTGAATGTTACTGTGATTACATCTGCCTATACTGTATTTCTTGAATTCTTGTTCTTGTGAATTGATCTTATTGCAATGATTTTATATCGTTATGACGTTACATACTTGTATTCAGAGCGCATATGTTTCCGACCTTTCATACTCATTTTCCTGAGTACTATTGCTATTTCATTTATGCGTGATACGACTGACTTCATATACTCATTCGTTTTGAATCATCTGTTTTTCTCGACTCGCTGCTACATGTTGTGCATACTCTCGTGATACCATTGTTCGGGATTGAAGAAGTGTTGTTTTCGATGAAACTCCTGAATTTCATTCTTACTACTGTGCATGTTGCTTTCATTGTTTATTTCCTTTAAAATATCTATATACATACGAAGATTTTCTTTTCGACCGTTCGTGATTGAATGTCTAGTCTATAGACCATTGTGTAGCTCAATGTGTCTCCGAAAAAGACTAAAAGACATCGTGTGAGTCACACATCTCGAAGAATTCGTTGAATCAGTGTTGACTAATATCGCGGATTTTCATAATCTTGATTTACCTTTACGCCACCGTTTTACACGACACTTGTACATAGATTACATCTTATTTCATTGACCATTCTACGTTTCGACTTCGACTTACAACATCCGTTGTATCTTGAACACATGATCGTCATTTATTATGTGACGATTGTTTGGAATACGATCCTACTTGTATCCTCCCTTTTTCATTAAACCTCCTCGCCTCAGGAGTGTGACTTGTTAATATTTTGTTTCTTTCTCGGTATGTCTTGTGATTTTGGAAAATCACGCCGCCAGGAGACCTTCCTGCATTGAATCTTGCAGCCGAAGACACGGATGATATGCGTCGTTTTTTATCTCTCAGATTACCGTTGGCATTCTTTAACAATTTCCATACTGTGTTTTCTTTACATGATTAATTACATAGTTTATCTTCTTTCGTCTTGATGGAATCCACAAGTCTTGTGTGTACATTAATTTTGAATTATCATGAAATTTAGATTTAATTTCAAGCTGTGTCGAGAAAATATTTTTATAACTTTAGACATAAAAATATATTTCTACTTGTTGAGACGTCCGTGTAGGACATAAACTTTGACCAGTAAGCTTTAAAAATCGAGCAAGTTACGCTCATTTGAGATTTTAAAATTTAAGTAGTTATTTTCTGAATAATTCTAAAATATCGTTTTGTTGACAGATTTAATGCAAGGGCATTTTCGTCCATTTTTGGTCCGTTTCAAGTCTCGAGTAAAACTAGAAAGTTGTCTGAAACATCGTTTTACACCAAATTACTATAGACTTCGAGTCTTAAAATGTCATTTACTGAATCCATTGGTCTAGTCAAACCCAAAAGTAAAACCTAAAAATTCAAAGTTGACTAAAAAGGTCAAAACTGATAAACTCTAAAAATATGATTTCAAACGTTTTTGAGTTCGTTTGAGCTCGTAAAACTTTAACTAATGATATTTTGCAAACTAAAAACAAGGATTGCGTTTGAATCAGTATAAAATAGTAACTTTGAGTTCGGTCATACATATGCATAGATCTTGAACTTTTGAAATTCGGTAACTTCCTAATATAGAAACTTTTCGGAGTGATTGTACTATTTGTTAACTGATACCCTACTTTCTTAAAAGTATATTATTGTCAAATTAATCACGATGTGCACACATACAGATTCCTTTATCCTTTCTTTTCATTTATGACTTATTTGTCATTCTATTTTCTTTCTCTGCTTCTATCGTACCACTGATTCGGGCCGAGGTTTGAAGTTCTTATTTTCATCGTTTGTTATTATCTTGACACGCGTCTCTTGACGATTTTGGCTAAACCTCTTGAAACCTTATCACCTTGTAACCATTTCGTTGACTGTATTGAACTACTCCTTGTTTCCCTCTTGTAACCCACTCGCTACTTTATAAACTATTGTCATGCTACCATATAAACTCAAACTGGTCTTTTTTGCGAATCATTTTACAAAAGGTTTCATTTGGGTTTTCTTAAATGATTGAATGCTATCTTATAAAATTAATTTATATTAATTTTACAATGTATACTCACAAATTGTTCTACTTTGGGTCTTGTAAAGAACCCTTGTAACATTATAATTATTGAGTTAAATATCTAGCCAGTAACTTATTGGCGAATAGTTTCATAAACTATTTTTATTTTTGTTTTTACAAATGGGATTATATACATATTTTAAATGATATGACCTATAATACTGGTCTGACGAAGATGAGCATCGCATTGCTAGTCCTAAATTATGCATGGCCTGATCACCTATGCTTAATTTAGAAGGAGCCATGCAAGGCCAAATAGTAGTCGCCCTAAATATTTGACCAACAATCAACTTTTTAATTATGTTCCTTGAAAAGTTAGATAAATAAAGTTTAGAAAACTTTTACTTCTTATGCGAGTATCAACAGTTCGCAACATACACGTATGAACCCTTTATCTTTTCTTGAATAAAGTACATGCCTCAAGCAAATATTTCCTTACTCAACGACCTTTGTTTACATGTTACCTCATCATCCTCATGATATAATTTTCGTTACCATTTGCCTAAATTCTTACCGGTGATACCAGACTTGAAAGTTTCAACGTTTTTATGCTTCTACATCCATCGACCTTCTTTATCTATCTTGGTAGACCTACGAAATGTCTCTGTACGCGATTAATGATTTATGACTGGACGTGAATGATGATTTTGAGTATTTGCCATGATGTGTGTTAGATATATCGTCTTGAAATTCATTCGTGTCACGTGTTGAATTTCGCCTTTCATTGCTAATGTTGTTCATCTTACTAGAATTACTATCAAGTAACTTCTTAATAATTTTCTTTGATTCGAAAATTTGCTGTGTGGCTTTTCCCTTTCGATTGTGTATCGACCAACGAGAACTTAATAAGCCATTATTGGTGACACTAGCTGCACTCAAGAAGCGATGACGTGCTATAATCCTTGTTTCTTATTATTTTTATCATTGATGCGACGATTCTCTCACGTTTGTTAAGAATTGATACGATTATTGTTTTATTCCCCTGTGTTATCGCTTGCACATAGATTGTTGATCTTTATATGATTCATATTCGTTGCTGTCTTGTCACCTTTTGAAAACCATAAAATGTTACGTGTTTATCATTTGATACCTTAAACACTTTCTTGAATCTCTAAAAATTATTATTAATTTTTAAGAACGTTTTATAAATTTTACCAAATGTTTAAATTGTCAAAATACCTATTTCAAGTTTAATATCGAATCTGTACATCCTCTTGGGTAAACTTATAACTTATGTTTAAACAGTGTCAAGTTGTATCTCTTAAAGTAATTGATTTTATCGCACTTTACTGTCATAATAATGAAATTATTAAATTAAATTATAATTTCTAAACAATGTTTCTAAATAACTTGTAAAATCTGAATGTTCTCAATTGGTAACGATAAACCTGAGTTTTAACGATAATTTCATACAGTCACCCGAAAAGCTCTTAAGCTGATCAAAATAACTATTTGAACTGAGTTACTTTTACCTTGAAGTCCTGATCAAGAAAAATATTTGATAACTGTGTACCCACTCATTTTATATAGAGATTGATTTTTTAATCACTACACCTTGTAAAATTTTCTTTTAATAAAGAAAATATTTAAAACTAAGTTTTAAAGTAATACCAAAATACTAGACAACTGATATGACAGCTTGTATTTTAAAATGATCATATGTAAATCATTTTTCCCTTCCATTTCTCTTGTGACTAGATTGCTACATTTTAAGATTGTCACGTTTTACAGTTGCACGATTTACGACCCCTTGTTGATTTACAATCTTGGTTCATTTAGTGCACTTTGTCCGTTTAAGCGATTCTTGTGTTCATTCTTGTTAGTTTATCGCACGTATTTCCAACAACTCTATCTCTCGATGTATCTCCGTATTGAAAGATCGTTATCCTAATCCAAGACTGAAAAGTTATACGAAAAGGAGTTAAGAAACTGAAGCATAGTGAATTCTAACCGTTAAGATTCGTCGTGGTGCAGAAATTACCTGGGAAGCAATGAATTTTGTTCTACACTTTGTACCTCCTCTTGTTTGCATCTTCTACTGTTTTCAAGAGAACTCTAGGGACCAGAGTTCCTTAAGGGGGGAAGACTGTGAGAACCCGTACTTTTCTAGCATTATTTTATTCTTTTTATTCGTGCTTCTTGAATTTTCCAACGTATTACGTTTTCGTGTATTTCTATATGTAAATCCTGAGATTTTTAAATTATACTTTTTAAGTATTTTTCTGATCATCGATAAATACTTTGTATGGAATTATAAAATTTTATTTTATTTTTTCATATTTAATTTAAATCAAAGTTTTTGATTTAAAATCACCCGCGTGCGTTTTACAACGAGTTTATTCAAAATCAATGTACAACGAGAATTCCTAGTGATCGTGATACCGACGGATGCCCAAAAGTTTACGTTTATTTATCAATTGTTTCGATAAATAATATTTTCGACAATTTCGTTTTAATTACGTATTAAGTCGTGTCGAGAAGTCGTATAATCATTTTTATGATGCATTGTAACTTTTGAAAAGTATTTTTACGAAACCCGAGCCCCGTAAATATTTTCAATATTTACCAATAACCATTTTCTACCCTTTAAAACTATTAATTGTTTTTAAGTCCACAAGTTTCAAAGTTGGCAATATTAGCCCCTCCACTTAACTAGCACTATATAAACAATTTTACTTCCACTCACACACATTTCACTAGCTAAAAAACACACCAACTCTCTCCCCACCCTCCATTGTTGCCTCCACTTCACCACCATAAACCACCACCATCCATCTTGTTTTAACAAAATCTAAACAAAGACCACCTCCTAAAATCTTATGGTGATTCCAATGATACACAAATCACTTACATGCATCAAGTTATGAAGATTTTATAAATCCATGGTGGATTGATGTTTAAACCATCTTGCATGCATTGTTTTTGGTATGATCATCACATTTTAATCCTTAAAAGTCTTGTTTTTAATCTTTGATTTTGTTAGATTTTACATGCAAGTGTTTTTAAGAGTTTTTGGATGATGGGTATGATAGTATAGTGATCCTTGGGGTATGGGAATGAGTGGTTTTGCTTGAAAAATGGATTTGTCATATTTTCTAAAAGGCTAATTTGGGACAGCAGCTTTAAACAGAATGTTTCGTGGGTTTAAGGTCTGTGAAAGACTGAGATTATTTGAAATTGTTGTATAGTTTTCCGAGACGGTCGTTTTGGTATAAGATAGAGCTTATAACTCATTACGAGTCAAAAGTTATGCTAGTTTTAGTTTTCGTGTACCGGGAGACGCAAGTCGGCACAATCCGAAATTGTGGCTGATTTTGGGTCGACTCTCGGGGACTTTAGGCTTGGTTAGATAGTTGATACTACTGATTTTCATAGTTTACAAACTGAGTTTGATGAGTCTAGTAGTGGTTTCAAAAGACGGATTGTCGAGATAGTATTTTTAAAGTGGTCCAAACGGTGTTACAAAACAAGTGCACAAATCTGTCTCAAATTTGGAGTCGAGTAAAATGTCGAGCTGATGGATTTTAAAGTGTGAACGTTGGCTCAAATTTTGGTGAGGTCTTATACAGGTTATAAGTGACCTTGACACCAATTTTCATGTAAAACGGACATGTCTAGATAGGGTAGATCGGTGTGTACATTCGGGGTGTACTTGTTGATTTTACTTTGGACACATCGTTCAATGCTTGTGTTGCGTGAGTTGGAGTATTCACCGTCGGAAATGGTGACTTACTCAAGTGCTTAGTCATTATATAAATGACTTAGCTACTGGTCCAAGAAAGGTTAAAGTATAGTTTGACTTGCGTTGACTTGGCGTCGTATGACGGGTCATTTTCAAGTGTACAAATGTTTTAACGTGTAACGTTGGATAAATGTATTCATTTGATTCGTGTCAATGGTTTTGAAACGTGTATACTTTGAAAACATTTGAGTCATATTGTATTTGGTATATATATCGATATTGAATTCGAGTCTTAATGCGCGCCTTATTTTGATAGGTTGCGGCTTTCGTTTTCCCGGGCATCCATATCGTCGGTGATCGTCTCACTACATTGTTTCTACTCAGTTGTTGAGTACCGTGATTGACTTACCACGTGGCTAAGGTGAGTTCATAGCCTCTTTTTACTTGTACATGGTTTCTAAACACGGGGTGAAATTTTACATGGTGGAACACAACCATTTAAAAACTGTGTGCTATCCTCAACTTGTATGCTATCCAGAAATTGTATGCTTTCCAGAACTTAAGGATTTCCAACTGATTTTCATTGATATTGTTGCTTTTTAGTCTAGCCTTAAGTTACCTCTCATTGATCATGAACCGTTAATTAATCCTGCTACCAAGCGCGAATGTTGTGGGTGGATCCATCGGGATTGACTATCCCCGTCCCGATTACCTTGACGCACTCATATTTGTTTATTTCACTTGAGTATTTAGGCTGAATACTGACTAGAGGAACTTACACTGAGTTAAGCTTCGGTTCATGAACTAAACAGCAATAATAATGTTTCGGACAATGGTTACTGTACATAACCATTTTCCCCTATTTCTTGTTTACAAATGAATGCTTGTGTTCCACATCCTTATTGCTAAACCTATGAATTTCACTCAACTTTATGTTGACGATTTTACATGTTTAATCTCAGGTATTATTACTTAGCTTTGCTTGGATAGGAGCCCGCAGGATATTGTCGCAGCTTGGAGATTTCTGTGATGCTTTTGAAAGATTGGTTTTATATAAACTGTTAGAAGCTTATTATACCTTTTGGGCAACTTTATGTTATAAAATGAGACGAAATAATATAATTTTCCGCTTTTAAAACTCTGGGACCTATGTTTAAAAACTCTGACCTTTTATGATGTAATGTACATGTTTTTATTTCGTCAGCTTTGTATGAAATGTAATTCATTGTTTCTTGTACTATGACGTGTTACCCCCTCGTTGCCTAGTTGTTCCATGTCAGATTTTGGGGTCTCACATAACATGGGTACCTTTTTGAGTTGTTTAGTTAGCTAAACATTTGATAATGACCCGTTTGAGACAAACGCAACCCAGATTGACCCATTCGTGAGTAACAGGGTCAATGACATGAGTAAAATGAGTTAATACTTGAAACAAACCATACTATCTTATACCTCTCCCGAGATGGACGTAAGCTATTATTTTCGCATCGTAGATTGATAAGTTTTGTCAAGTCCAACATCCTTAAGAAAATATGTTTGCACAAGGGGCTTTCGGGAGGAAGAAAATCTCCTATGGAAGGCTAATATTGTATCATTTGCCGTTCTAAAAAAATCCTCACTTGATTCCTTTGTAATGTTTGGTTTCTAGCTTCTTGCTAGTTTTTTTTAATAAAATTGTCGTTCTAAAAAAACTAAAAAAATATTTTATCATTTGCTATAATTTGAGTAGCTAGTGAGTCTAAACATTTAAGGCATAATATATGAGAGTACATGTAAACAAATTTACTTCTATAAATCATAATCCCACCCATCTTACTGCCTTTGATACATAGTACATATAAAAAGAGATAGAGTCGAGCGAGTAAGTTGACTTGAAGAAGATTGAAGACCATAAAAAACATGCAATTGATGAGTCGCAACTGTTTGTAGCTATGTAAGAAACATATACATTGTAAAATGTCTTCATCCTTAATAATATGCAGGATTTAATTGTTTACTGTTCTCCTAAAATAGTAAGTAATTAACATAAAGATAAAGTTTTTATCTTGTTTCTTTTTTTACCTTTTGCATAAGAACATTGTTTTTATTAGAGCGACAAAGATAAAAATGATATTTGTGCCTACCAAGTGTGCAAAAAGATAAGTCTAACCACCATATTAATTCAAGTGTCAAAATCAATGGCGAGGAAATAGAAAATAACAAACAGTGGCCCCTGCATTTCACTAATCAGCCGACGACACGTGACATTAGGCTTATTTTTAGACACAAAGTTAAGCCCCTTTATCACTTCTCCACAAAGATATTGCGTCTCTTAGAGCAAGTATTTTTGAAAAGTTATTTTAGGTTCAATTTAGTCCCACATCACTCAAAGAGTATAAATTATCACTAGTACAAAAAAGTCCATGGAGAGTGGTCTAAAAAGGCAATGGAGACTGGTTTTGTAGGACGTCTCTATGTGGAGGATCTCGTTGCTCGAAACATAAAGAGCATCTAACCAGTCTTTTTATCGAGTAAAAAATTGTGTTTTTTCTAAAAACCAGTCTCTTTTTAATTATATTTTTTTAAAAAAAAAATTGGAATATTTATTAAATTCCAAATTTTACAAATTTAACCATCTACAATGAAATAATAAATATACAATAATTCTATAAAAAAAACTAAATTAAAAGACTTACATTGTCATAAACAATAAATGTATATAAATAAAGACAACTTTATTAATTGGAATGATTAAAATTTTCAAATACATATAAGATGATTTCCTCAACTGATCTTTTGCTAAACTAAAATTTCCACTTGAAATCAGCTCTTTATCCAACTATTAAAAACTAATCAAATTTCATCAACTCATTAACTATATGCACAAGCCTAATTTCAACGTATCCTTAACCTAAACTATAACTAATGAAGGAAATAAAAGACTTAACCTAAGCTATACTAACATCCGACGTCCAAACACACCCGAAATTAATAATCAGCAAACCAAACGCACTTTTATAACTTTCTGTAAACCCAAGCGCCCCTTTATATCTCGTCTGCAGTCCCAGACACTCCTTTATGACCCTTCTGCTATCCCAAACGTACCCTTAATATCTTGCTGCAGACCCAAACGCCCCATTATGTTCTGCCATTAATCCCAAACACACTCTGCTGATGATTTTACCTTAACCAACACGCCATTTGCCTCGATCTACTATACTAAACGTGCTCATCGCATTATAATCAGAAGCAAACACCTTCTGCGATATTTATAATCCGAACCAAACACTCCCGATAGGTGTTTTGCTGCTGTCCTGAACACACCCCCTATGTGGGTTTCTATTATGTCCAAAACAAACACACCCTTGCTGCTAAAATCAGCAACAAACAATGATATATCATAGTTCGAGTGGTGGAGTGACGGCTATGATGTTTGATTCCGGGGGGAATGAGGAATCATGTTTTGTATACTAAACATCAATGCTATACTGCTGAGTATACTAAACAAGCTTTTATGTCTCGTAACAGAAGCTGTAGATTTTTACGAGAGTTTTACGAGATGAAGCTTTAAAGCTGTAGATTTAAAGTTGTACATTATATCTCTTTTACCCGGATTTCATTGGTAATTTTTGCGAGATATAAAAGCTGTAGATTTCTGCCCAGATACTATTTATATACTGCTGAGTATCGTGATTCTCGCCATCCTTGGTGGTGGTAGTTATCTTTATTGGTTGCGGTGTGGTGGAAATGGAGGATGGATGACGGATCTAGATGGAGGATGGTAGAAATGTGGCGGCTGAATTTGGTGGTAGTGGTGGCTAGACGGGTGATGGTAGTGTAACAAACTGATCATCGGCGGCCGACGGTGGTCGCACAAAAGCGACGGCGCCGGAAAAATATACAAGGAGAGTAAAGAGTTATTAGTTTGGTGGTAGTGGTGGCTAGACGGGTGTGCTAGGGTTTTATGATAGAAAAGGGAACAAACCCCTTTATTTTATTATATATACTTCTTTGAAGTTTTAAAAATCAAATGTAAAGAGTTATTAGTTTAGGGTTGTTACTGTAAATATTACCACAAGGACTTAAAACGAGAATTTTGTTAAATAACAGTGCGGGACTCGTTTAAGCTAGTTATCGATCGATTCAATAAAAAAGAATCTCACCATTGCGATTAGAGTGATTTTTCCCACGAAAAATATTATTTATACGACAAGAAATTCATAAATCGCTTATAATTACATTTAAAAGTAAATTATCTACCGGGATTCTCGAACAAGTCTTAGTTTCAATGAAAAAAAACTTCAACATGATTATTCGCGTCTTTAACAAACTTTTTTATATATATAAAAAAATAATTCAATAAATCATTTTATTAAATATCTCGTGACAATTAAATATAAATTTTAATTTTTACTGTGTCGGTACGTAGACTGGGCCATTTTTCAGCTTTTGCAAAATATGTCCCGTTTCTAAACTCAATAAGTTTAGTATCGCTCAAAAATGAGTTTTGAATAATAATTAATATAATTTATTACTATTTAAAGCATGAAAAATTCTCGGGTGTTACATGTGTTAATTATAATGGCATCAAAAGAGTGAAGCATAAAGACATACATGAGCTAAAATAATAACAATGAGGAACATATACTTACAGCAAGAAATTGACTAGTTCTGTGATGTTGTAGGTTTTCTAATATGTCGTTTACAAAGAAAAGTAATTAACCAGTATATGCAACTAATAAATTATAACAACAATGAAGAACAGATACTTAAAGCAAGAAATCGACTAGTTCTGTTATGTTGTAGGTTTTCGTTTTGATATGCCGTTAACAAACTAAATTAAAATAATAACCCGTATATGATATATATACATATAGTACGTACATATGTCGGTTCATATATAAGTTTTACACAAGTTATGATTCTTAATTTTTTATGCATTAATGGTCATTATACTTTAATCACATATATACTTTATAGAGTCTAAAAACGTAATATGTTATAAAAACAAGTATGTACCGTTTAGTCCTTATGACTTTAAGTTTAAAAAAAATTAACCACAATCTATTAAAATAAAACAAGACTGGTTTTTTAGAAACGAATGTCTTAAAATGTGTAAAAACACTGGGTTTTTTTTATAAAAAATGGTGTCCATAAAACAAACACATAGAGACATGTTGTTACGTAAAAACCAGTGTCTTTATTTTTATAAAAAAGACTGGTTGCATCTTAAAAACCGGTTTCTTTAGAATTCACATTATGGAGACTGGTTTTTTTCAAGAAAACCAGTTTCCATGCATTCCCTTCCAACCATTTTTGGTCATAGAGACATGTTTTTTCATAACCAATCTTTTTAAGTGGGTCTCTTTAGCGTTTTGTGTAGTAGTGTATGCTCATTTACATACTGTGGTGTGCAGAGTAGCAACAAATTGCTATTACTATTATTTACTAGCACTTGGTATTGTGGCAGGTGATCAATCACCAGCAACAAGTCTAAGTGTTCGTAACTTATACAAGTTTTCAACTTTTTTTTGATAGTTCACTATTAACGCACTTTATATTACCATGTAATTTACTTGATTTTTAATTTGAATACAAATTGAATTGTCATGATATGATTCTTAATTTCATAGTAGTAACATGCCGAATAGTAGTGTCACTTGCAGGGCCGGCCATAGTACCGGGCGAGGTGGGCGACGGCCCAGGGCATCAAATACGTGGGGGGCATCAAATTTTAAGGTCATGTTTTATTCATATGAAACGAATATGAAGAAAATCAAAATCTGCAAAATTTTTGTTGATGGTAGAAGATAAGAGACAAAGAAGACAATGGAGAGAGAATTTGTGAAATAAAAAATTGGCCTTTTATTATTGCGTTGGTCCTACTTGAGTTAAGCCCGTGACTAATAGAAGTAGAAAAGTCTTCCAACAAAAGTTAGTAACTAAAATATTCAGCTGTTTTTAAAATAAAACATTCATTTCTTTGTTATGTGAAATATGAATTAAAAATGTTAATTATTCTATTATGAAAACGTAACTTTTATTATGTTATTATAATGTTAATTAATTTATTGTAGTTAATTAGTTTTGTACATGCACGCGTTGTTTACAAATACATACAGTTTATTTTTGAACTTTAATTTTTACTCACGAGGTTCATAATATAAGTACAACTAATAGTTATAAAATATGAAGTATATATTACACGGACTGAGTTCGTCATATAAATATAACAGACATTTTTATTTTAATTAATTTGTTTGTTATGTACTTATAACTCACGCTTTTGTTTTGATATTTATATTCTCGGCTATTTATATATTTTTTGTATTATTACAATACAGCTGCTATAAAGTCGCCTCGTGCAAAGTGACTAAACACGAGAAAGCATGTGTTGAAAATCAACATGTGTTTATTCCTTTCGCGTTTGATACATTTGGTTTCCTTGCACCTGAGGCGGTGGAGCTACTTACGAGAATACAACGTGTTATGAATAGTAATGTTTTGACTCCTAAATCCACAAACGTTGTATTTAATAGACTTGTTTTGCTATACAAAAAGGGCTAGCGGCGCAGCTTGTTGCCCGTTTGCCTTCTCCTAATATGTAAATTATAATTATTAATGATATATTACTAAAAATAAAGGCATGCTTGGTTTGGTCAAATTATTTAACCTTATCAATATATGAGTTTTTACTTTGTATACGCACATGTTATAAAACACTAATAAAGTCCAGACAATCACTATCAATAAAAGTAGTATTGCCAATTTGCCACTATATTTCTCGAGGGTTAAATTAAGATTTATTTTGTTTCACAATTTTACCGTTTGAGTTGTTTGATTTGATATTTTACAAAATCAAACTCATTAAATAAAAATGCTTAAATATGTTATATTTAAGCTCGTGTATATACACAATAACATGTAAACGTATGTCGGCGCGGTTTATATCATCAGATTGTAACGATATTAGTAAACAAATAATGAGTCGAGTAACTTGACAAGGTTATAAATCCGTAGAAGATATTGTGTTGTTTGTTTATAAGGGCATCTTTTTGTTGGCTCGCCCAGGGTAGCAAAAAACTCAGGACCGGCCCTGGTCACTTGAGTATCCTGGGTAGTTAATTTTACTGCCCCGTAGTAATCTTTGGTGTTAGAAAAAAGAGTTGACTTAACATACACATAATCGTACGTGTATCTTATGTGCTTCTATCGTCACACACATAATATACTATTGATGTTGATGTTGGTTCTTTTTATAATTAAACTAATTAATTAAAATAGAACATGGACCCACTTTCTATTTCACATGCATTTTAGAAGTTTTTTTAATTTCACATGCATAAAAGTGGAAAGTAATTTAAGAGGGTACAAGTGATCTGACAAGGTTTTAAAGGGTTATGCATTGTTGATTTGTTTTTTTAGAAAAGTATAAAGCTCATGTTGCATTTAGTTGCAAAAAGAAAAATTAAATTTATTTTTTAACTTTTTTGAAAATGGAGTAATTTTTTTATTCAAAAAAACTTTTTAAAAGCTGGAAAACTTCAAACCCAAGTTCTCTAAAAATTGGTTTTTGGATGGGTTGGAGGAAAACATGCATGTGTGGATCTGACTGGGGTTTCTCCTCTTGTGGGGATGAGTAGCCGGGGTTTTACAGCGGGTCAGGCTGCTTTGAAAGGCGCCTCATGCAAAGTGACAAAACACGAAAAAGCATGCATTGAAAATCAACACGTGTTTATTCCTTTTGCATTTGATACCTTCGGTTTTATTGCACCTGAAGCGGTGGAGTTTCTGAATAGAGTTCAGTGCGTTATGAATAGCAACGTTATGACACCTAAATCCACAAATGTGATTTTTACTAGAATTAGCTTTGCAATTCAAAAGGGCTTGCGGCGCAGCTTGTTGCTCGCTTGCCTTCTACAGTTATGTAATTAAACTTTTAATCATTAAATTGGTTTTAAAATGAGAAAATAGATTTAAAGTTTTCAGTATAGAAATTTCCAAAAATATTCTTTTTGAATAGGTTTTTTATTTCTTAAAAAACTTCTCTAGAAATAAGCAAACCAAAAAAAGTTCATTATCAGAGGCGTTTGGCTAAATTAAAGAATTTAACTTAAGCTTATGTTATATAAGTAATTTTTGGCTTATATATGAACAGCCCATAAGCATAAACGGAACTTGGATAAATTTATTGGAAGGGTCAAGTAAATTTATTGGGAGGGCCGAGTGCTATTTGTGATGATAAAAATGTATCTTTTTAGGCAAAAATAAGTAAAATCTAAAAGTTTTAGGATGGCCGTGGCCCTCTCCGGTCTCCACTAAGGTCCGTCTATGCCCATAAGCTTTTAAAAAGTGTGTAGTTTAGATTATATAACTAAGTAAAAAGTAAATAAAGTCCACACCTCAATTTTTAAAAATTTAAATATATTAAACTCTCTTATATAAACTTATAAGTCTAATTATATAAGGTTAATCAAACATATAATTTTAACTTATTTAACTCATATAAAGTAATAAATTTATCAGACAAGCTTAACCAAACACCAATCAGTATTAAAAAGTAGAATTGAGTTGAATATCAATTTAATAAAGAAATCGTGTGACCATATTCTATATTCTATTTGTATATTCATAAAAGTAAACTCTATATGCTTTTTTTAGCTTTTCGCATAAAGAACACAATTATTGCTTTAACTAGAGCAACAATAATATTGTGTCAAGTATTTTAAAAACTTATATGAAGTTTAAATCCCTCATCGATTAGAGAGTAGAAATTGTGTTTGTTAATATAAATTGTGTGCAAAATGTTCTCAAGTTGGGATTAGTATTATTTGGTAACGCCTGAGTATCTTGAGGTGGTTAAAGATACTACCTCTTGCACTTGAGCGTCATTAACTTATACGACTTCTTAAACTTTTTTTTCACTATACAATTATAAAAGCCACAACCATTTTTAAGTCCGTCAAGCTTTTTCACTATACAGTTATCAACGTCAATGTTTGAAAAGAGATTCTTTTGTAGATAGTTTTTATTTTTTACCCATGATACTAGTTCGGTACTCGCGCGTTATGGCTACGGATATCGTAAAATTAAAACACCACGAATGTAATATTTTAAGAGTATACATATTCCTCAATAATAACATTACAAACAATGATGATAGTTTAAAGTTGGAATAACTCTAACAAATAATAAACCACTTGATATAAAAATAGTGGTACGAAATTGTGATGATTGATCGTGAAAAATATTTTATAATCTTTGCAATATTCGTCATTATATATATAATGTGTAAAATTCGAAAATTTCGTAGTTTATATGTGTACACGTTTTCTTGTATTATAATAACCTTAAAATATTCTTAACTTTATATGTACGATTTAATCAAATTAATTATCAAAATGATTAGTATTTCACTAAATTTGTACTAAGATACATACATAGACGATATGTGATTTCGAATATGCAAACTTATTAAAAAAAGATTCAATGATTCAAAATCAAACACACATTAATATTAAACTTACATTTGTAAACAATTTAAATAATTTTATGTAAAAAATTATAATTTATAACAGTAATCATTTTTACATGTTTTATATTAGTAATTTGTTTTCCCTTTGTCATTTAATGTGTTTTCCTCCCCTATTAATATATAAATAAATTTATAAAGTTTTTGTGTTGTACAAGGTTGTATCAAAAGTTTGTAAGGGTGTACTAATTTAAATTTTCGAGAGAGAGAGAGTGCAATCTCTTTTATAAGTAGTACAGATTTATGTAACATTGAAAAAGTACATATTTATGTAATGGGGTTGTTTTTATCGGTTTCGATGGGGCCTTTTTAATTCTTATTCTGTCGACTTTTTTGCTAGAAGAACCGATTGTAACTCCGGTTCCCAGTTGACCCCTTCGTGCGGTTCGATTTCAAAATTATGTACACCATTATTTTAGATAGACAACATACGTACGATTTTATAGATATATGCTTTAAACCTGCTTTGAAACCTCATGAGCATATCAATCTCCTCCGACCAACTTTGCATTGTCAATAATCTACATTGATCCTATCCGTGAACATACAAAGCCATCCGGTACCCTTAGAACCACAACTTTCGTACTCGTAAAAGAAGGTAATCCTTGCACCAACATCCACAACAATAGCATCAACAGTCCCCAATCTAGATTCTACAACATCGAACAATATTTTTCTATCACGCCTCAACATTTTCTTAGTTAACTCAAACATTTATTCATAAATGTACAGTTCTAAGATTCTATCTTGAAAACTTATATGAAGTTCAAATCCCACATAGCTCAAAGAATAGAAATTGTGCGTGTTTATACATGAATCAAGACACCTCAAGCACTTTTCCTTTTATTAAACAAGATCAAGAACACAAACTAAATAAAACAAAGACTAAAGACTACCAGTGCTACTCACGTGTAGCCCTATGATCTACATGATCATAGTTTTACGATCAAAGAACAATAAAAAAAGGATAAATCAAAGTTTCTGAGATCAAGAGTTTGAGTGAGAGAGAGAGAGTAATAATTGTGTGAAAAACACACAGATAAACAAAGTGAGGAGATAATAACAATGAGATACACGCTCCTCACTTTTAAACAAACCCTAAGGCTAAAGAGCCGTTATACATGGGCTTCAATATGGGCTTCACATGGGCTTGAGTCCAAGTCCAGCTACGAATAAGAACTTCACAACATTAGTCCTCATAGTCCAAGGGTTCCTTCACTCCAGATCCTTTTAGCTAACTGAAAGTTTAAACATCACAAAATAAGCCCTTATGGTTAAATGTAGTTATCAGATTAGGTCCTCAAAATTAACATCCCTCCTTAATCTGATAACCCATACAAATTGATCATGCCCATTTTTCCAACAAGTTTCTCATGCTGGTCTATATCCAACCCCTTTGTAAAGATATCTTCAATTCGATTTGAAGAGTCTACTTTCACAGTTTTGACCACCCCATTCAAAATCTTTTCCCTCACAAAGTGAAGGTCAATTTCAAGATGCTTGGTCCTTTCATGAAAAACCGGGTTGGCTGTTATTTTAATAGCAGAATTACTATCACAAAACAGATCCACAGGTAAAAGATTGTAACATTTCAAATCTTTTAAAACTTTAAGGATCCATATGACTTCACTTGTAACAAAAGCAAAAGCTCTGTACTCTGCTTCTGCTGAAGATTTAGAGAGAGTATGTTGTTTTTTGCTTTTCTAAGAAATCAAGTTTCCATTCAAGAAAACACAATACCCAGTAACAGACCTCCTTGTCACAATACATTTCGCCCAGTCAGCATCAGAAAAGGCTTTAAGAGACATACCAGAGTTTCCAGCAACATTAATATTAAGACCTGGAGATCCCTTTAGATATCTTAAAATTCTAAAGAAAATTTTCTGATGGGACAAAAAAGGAGAATGCATAAATTGACTCAAACAGTGCACAACATAAGAAATGTCAGGTATGGTATTAGTCAGATAAATTAACTTCCCCATGAGTTTTTAGTAATCAACAATATTATCAAGCAAAGGGTCACTTTTTGAAGGTTGGTTGGAAATAGACATCTTTGGCACCAAAGGTGTCTTAGATGGTTTGCAGGAAAGCATACCATACTTAGATAAAAGGTCCAACACATACTTTCTTTGGTTCAAACACATTCCAGAATCAGTTTTGATAACTTCAATTCCTAAAAAATATTGCAGATTTCCCAGATCTTTAATTTTGAACTTGCCTTTTAAAAACATTTTGAAGTTATCAATTTCACTTTTGTTATTGCCAGTAACAATGATGTCATCCACATAAACAAGAACAGCAATAAACAATTTATCATTAGACTTAGTATAGAGAGAGTAGTCAGATTTGCTTTGAACAAATCTATTTTCCACAAGAACAGAAGTAAGTTTAGAATTCCACTGTCTTATAGGGGTGTTCAGTGTTTGGTTTGAGACTGAACAAACCGAAAAAGAAACTGGACTGAAACCGAATAAAACCATACCGAAATTTTTAAATGTTGCATGGTTTGGTTTGAGACCGAACCGAAGTATTTAATTGGTGTATGGTTTGATTTTGGTTTTAATAAATAGAAAACCAAACCAAACCGAGAAAACCGAATAACTTTATTTATGTACAAATTTTTTTAATTATAATATACGTGTAATCTTTTCTTTATCCTTAACAAACTCTCTAGATTTTTCAAAATATTTTTAAACTGATAATCGTAAAATCAAGTATCTAATGTATATCCAATAGGAATGTTAAAACTAATTCACTCCTATATATACACACATGTCGTACCATTTGGTTTTCTCTTAAAGGTTTTCTGAATTTGTTTTTTTTTGTTTTAACCGAAACCAAACTGAATTCGAATTTGGTGTATGGTTTGGTTATACGTGCTTTATAGTTGGTTTGGTTTGATTTTGGTTTTGATTTTAAAAATCTCAAAACCGAGGAACCCGAACCAAACAACCCACAAATCCGAAAACCAAACCGATGAACACCCCTACTATCTTGGAGATTGTTTGAGTCCGTAAATGGACTTCTTTAATCTAAAAACAAGATTTTTATTTCCAGTATAGAAACCTTGTGGAGGTTTCATAATGACAGTTTCATCTAACTCACCATGCAAAAAAGCATTGTTGATATCAAGTTGGTAAATAGGCCATGACTGGTTAACAGCAAAATTAATCAAACATCTAACAATAACCATTTTCAAAACAGCGGAAAAAGTTTCTTCATAATCAATTCCTTCTTTTTGCCCACAACCCATAGCAACAAGTCTAGCTTTGTACCTTTCTATTTCACCACTGGCTTTAAACTTAAGTTTCCAAACCCATTTAGAATTTAAGGCAGTCCTATCAGTGGGTAACTCAACTAAGTCCCAAGTATCATTTTCAAGCAAAGCAGCAAATTCCAAATTCATAGCATCAACCCAATGAGGATTCTGAGAGGCTTAAAAGAAATTTCGAGGTTCACTATTCTTATTCAGTTGGGTCACAAAACACAAAGCATCACCTTTAATCCTCGAATATCCCACAAATTTTTCAATCCCATATTTGACTTTCAAATTGACCACAAAATCATTATAATTTTTTAAAAAAACAGAAGGTCTAGAAGACCTTCTTAACCCATGATTTCCCTGGATTAGGATTGTTCCCCAAGTTTTCAGCCATGCTTTGATGATGAGAAGGAAGACTAGGGTTAAAATCTAAAGTACCCTCAGAAATATGATTATCATCAAATGTGGCAGCCTCATTCCCATTTGAGCTGGCATATGTGGTGTCATTGCCTGAGGCAATGTGTCCACTGTCACCAAAGCTCATGGGTGGGTTGCGAGCACTTGGTGACCCACGGTCATCATTATGTGCATTTTTTACTCTCTCATCATCATAGGGTAGCTCAGGGTTATCTAAATAAAAAAAAAGTCAAAGCTTTATCATTTTGGAAAACATAAAATTCTCCATTATTATTCTTTTTATTCAAGGTACCATCTTTATAAGGAAAAATAGATTCAAAAAATTTGACATCTCTAGAAACAAAGAATTGATGTCTGTCAAGACTATAAAGCTTGTAACCTTTTTGAGAGTTAGAAAAACCCATCATAACACATTTTTCAGACCTACTGGTCAATTTATCATGACTATTTAAAATAGTAGCAAAACAAAGGCATCCAAAAGTTCTGATATGAGAGAGATTTGGGGATGAATTATAAATCATCTCATAAGGAGATCTACCACTTAGCACAGAAGAAGGTAATCTGTTAATAAGATAAGTAGCAGTTAGAATACATTCAGTCTAAAATCTTAAAGGTATTCCCCCCTGAAACATAAGACATCTAGTTACATTTAACAGATGCCTATGTTTCCTTTCAGCAACCCCATTTTGTTGTGGAGTGTAAGGGAAAGAAGTCTGGTGTATAATTCCTTGATTATGACATAAATTTTGAAAACTATGATTGACAAACTCTGTTCCATTGTCACTTCTAAAGATTTTGACATTTCTTTTAAACTGATTTTTTAACAGATTGAAAAAAATTTCAATATTAGTCCCAACTTCATCTTTGCTTTTAATCAAATACACCCACACAGCCCTTGTATAATCGTCCACAACAGTCAAGAAATACATATGACCAGTGTGACTGGTCACCCTATAAGGACCCCACAAATCTAAATGAACAAGATCACCAATAACTTTAGTTTTATGATCACTTAAAGGAAATGGTTCTCTAGTTTGTTTAGCTCTTTGACATATTTCACATAAATCACTTTGACCAAAGTCAGTTATGTTTAAAACATTTTTTAGAACACTTAGGGCAGGGTCAGCAGGGTGACCTAATCTAATGTGCCAATCATGTTTAGAAAGAGAGCAAGTAGGCACACTGAAATTATTCACCATCTTAGTACCTTCTATATCTAAATAGTAAAGACCACCACATTGTCTACCAGTCCCTAAAACAGTTTGGTGATTCAAATCATGATTCACAAAAAACATTTATTCTCATCAAAAACAACCAACACTTTGTTATCCTTAGCAAGTTTATGAACAGAAGTAAGAGTAACACAATAATCAGGAATAACAAGAACATCAAACAAAACCAGTCCATTTGAAAGTTTTAGGTTACCAATTTTGGAAATGATTGCTTCAGTCCCATTGGGATGAGCCACTTTAATGTTTAAATGTGAAATATCAAACACATTGTCTAATTCAGTTTCATTATTGGTCATATGTTGATTAGCCCCAGAATCAACAACCTTCCCAATATAACCCAGTTTTGTTTTGATGTTAGTGTTGGAACAAAAAAAAAATTTCAAAGTTATCATTAAACACTTTGTTGTTGTTAAAGTAAGTACCTGCCATATTGGCATGAACCCCCTTTTGAGAATCAGTAGCGGAAATCTTGTTATCCTTAATAAGAGAGAGCAAAGTGGTCAATTGTTCAGTGAACCCTGATGAAGAAGGTGTACCAACAGAATTGTTGGACACATTTTCCCTTTATAGATTTGCCCCCCTTTTCTTTTTCTAAAGTCACTAGGATAACCAATGATTTTAAAACACCTATCAATGGTGTGCCCATTATACCCACAATTCTCACACACAATTTTAGTATTAGAATTAGTATTAGGTCTATACCCATTGTTGTTAGGAGCATTAGGTCTAAAGCCAGTAGTGCTAGAGCTAGGTCTAAAGTTACCATTGTTCCCAAAGTTAGGTCTGAAACTATCATTTTGAGGTCTGAAATTACCAGTTTGAGAATTCTGAAAATTTTGAGGTCTTTGAACATTGTTTCTAGCAGGCCCATTAGAAATAAAAGCAGATGTCTGAGTCCTCTGAGAGGAACCAGTAAGAGTGCCAGATGCAACTCTGTGAGACTCCTCACTAGAGATAATGGCATAAGCACCCGTAACATCTGGCAAAGTCTCCCTAGAGAGAATAGAACTCCTAATACTCATATAAGAATCATCAAGTCCCATCAAAAGTTGCATAAGTTTCAACAATTGATTATGTTTCTTAAACTCACCAGCAGCAAATCACAAACAATTAGGTAATTCAACCATAGCATCATACTGTTTCCAAAAAGCATTCAGTTTATGATAGTAATCAGACAAGTTAGACCCATTCTGCTTAAGTGTGTTAATTTTATGATGAAGATTAAAAATCATAGACCCTTCCACTTTATGATAAGTTTCTTTAAGCTCATTCCAAACATGTTTAGCCTTTTTTGAGAAAATTTGACCAAGGAACAATTCCTCAGAAATAGAGTTCAAAATCCATCCAAGAACCACAACATTCATCCTATCCCACTGTTTTCCCAAATCTCATCAGTTATGGACCTTCTACAAGACCCATCAATAAAACCAATTTTGTTTTTTCCTTCCAAAGCAAGTAACACTGCATTAGCCCAAATTTGATAATTTTCAGTCTCCTTAAGTTTAACAGTCACCACAGTCAAAACAGCAGTATCATTAGGGTGCAAATGCAAAGGGTCACTCAAATCAAGCTTGCTAATAAGTGTAACTGGATCAGTCACACTTAGATTATCATCATCACCACGTGCTGACTCATCATGATCAGACATGGAGAAGTCAAGAGGCCAAAAAAGACAACTCACTAAACTGCAACAAAGTTCCTAGGCTTCCAAACCACTCAAGGGTGGCAGGTCAAGGGCAAGTAGAAAGTGAGGATCCAGATAAAGGGTTGAAAAAGTAAAAAACTACCAACCCAACCACAAAAAACAGATAGCAACAATAAACACAAATAAGCAGATAACAAGTAATAAAGAAAGAGAGAGAGAGGTGTTACAGTGCTCTTAACCAAAGCTCAATCGAACTGTTACACCTAGATTCACTTAGTCTAGGAGTAACAGAACCTCCAAATCACAAACCCTAATTTTCCTTCGAGGGAAAATAGGGAAAATGACCAAAGAACTATGAACCAGCAACAGAGATGCAAATCCCACTTAGGAAATCACCACAAAGCAAGAACTTCTTCAAAAAAAGTAAAACCCTAATTTTTTTCTCAAGGAAAATCAGGGAAAATCACTTTAATCGAAGGATAAAGTAACCAATCGTCCAAAAAAGTAACCAAATGAAATGAAACACCAGATCTCAGAAACCCTCACTTTTTAAAACAAAAATTGAGGCATCAAAACTTTGAATCAAAAAGTAATATTAACAGATCCTGCTATCTCAATAGCAGATCTAATCAAAAAAGTATATATCGTAAAAAACCCCCAAAAACTTTTGAAACCCTAAAAAAAAATTTATTCGATTATCAACAACCAGGCACTGATACAATGTAGATAAACATGAATCAAGACACCTCAAACACTTTTCCTTTTATTAAACAAGATCAAGAACACAAACTAAATAAAACAAAGACTAAAGACTACCAGTGCTACTCACGTGTAGCCCTATGATCTACATGATCATAGTTTTACAATCAAAGAACAATAAACAAAAGGATAAATCAAAGTTTCTGAGATCAAGAGTTTGAGTGAGAGAGAGAGTAATAACTGTGTGAAAAACACATAGATAAACAAAGTGAGGCGATAATTTTTATGAGATACACGCTCCTCGCTTTTAAACAAACCCTAAGGCTAAAGAGCCGTTATACATGGGCTTCAAATCATGGGCTTCACATGGGCTTGAGTCCAAGTCCAGCAACGAATAAGAAACTTCACAACATTAGTCCTCATAGTCCAAGGGTTCCTTCATTCCAGATCCTTTTAGCTAACTGAAAGTTTAAACATCACAAAATAAGCCATTATGGTTAAATGTTGTTATCAGATTAGGTCCTCAAAATTAACAATGTTAAAGTGTAAAAGGTTAATCTACTTTGCACTAGTACTAATGTCGTTGTAACCCATACAAACATTCAACTTTTTTTGTGAGGTAATACTATGTAATTACTACGTTATTTGATTCTTAATGAGTGACGCAATGCGTTGCCATATACTCCTAATTAATACGTTACTTGATTTTTAATTTCATACTACATCCGTCTCAAAATAGGGTTTAAGGCATTTAATAGCTACGTACTTTCTCAAATATATCCATATCATACCTGTACTCATAAAATTGCCAAGATAATACATGAACTTCCGGTTTATCTGTTAATATGGTATCTCAAACTTTTTTCTACCTATTTTACCCTTCTGCCCAATGCCAAATTTTGCAGCGTTAGTCCTTTAACTAACGATCATTTTTCAGAAAAAATATTTAACTTGAAAAAAATTATAATTTTTCCAAAATAAATTTAGAGTTAAATTTTTTTTTTTTGCTTTTTACGTTTTTCCTGAAATTGCCTAAATTCAGTTTCGATTTTTTTTTTGAAAAACAAAAGTTTATTTTTTTTGAAAAAAGTTAACTTTTTTTTTACATTTTTCTCTTAATTTTCTTAAAGTTATAAATTACTCACATGATTTTTTCTTCTAAAAAAGTTAAAAATATAAATTATTTAAATGCATATTTATATTTACCTAAATTAATAATTTTAAAACATTTTAAAACATTTCAAAAAAATTTAAAACCTTTTAAATTATTCCTTTAATGATTTTTAAAAAAAAAATTAATTTTAAATTAAAAAAATACGTTTTTCTCTTAATTCAATTTACTTCTAAAAAAAGTTTATTTATTTATGAAAATACAAAATAAATATTAGAAATATTCAAATTTTTCTTGAAAAAAATCATTTAGTTATTTTTAACTTTTAAAAAATATTCAGAAAAATATTATTTTTCTGAAAATAAAAACTTTTAAAAAAAAATGAAACAAGATTTAAAACAATTTGAAATTTTTTAAAAGTAAAAATAGGTTTTTGTAACTTAGAAATTTTTTTTATTTTAAATATGTTTGGAAAAATTATAATTTTTTTATAAGTTAAAACTTTTTTTTGGAAAACAAAAGCGATCGTTTGTTAAAGGACTAACGATGCAAAATTTGGCATTGGGCTGAAGGGTAAAATAGGTAGAAAAAAGTTTAATGTACCATATTAATAGGTAAACCGGAAGTTCAAGTATTATCTTGGCAATTTTATGAGTACATGTATGATATGGATATATTTGAGAAAGTACGTAGCTATTAAATGCCTTAAACCCCTCAAAATAAATGTCTATTTAGACTTTTCAGAGTCAAACTAGTTGAACTTTGATCCTATATATTTTCACATGTGTTATAAAACACTTGATGCGAAATTGGTATACACTTGTCAGCTATATATCCAAAATCAACTACATAAATAGGAAAAAAAAGATGATGAAGCTAGTTAATGGGTTGGTTAGGACAAATTAGTTTTAGTGGGATACAAAAACAATCTTATTACATAAATAAACTAAATATTTGAGTAGAAATGGTTTTAGAGTTGGTAGGCATAGAAAAATGAGAAAATGACACAAAAGGGTCCCAAGTTACGGGTAATATCTTGATATCGACCCGTTTGAGATAAAACACAATCCGTAATAACCCATAAGTAGGTCTATGTCACAACATCTAGTTTTGACACAAGTAAAAGAGTTCGAACATTGAAACAAACCATAGTTTCTCGAACCTCTCAAGAAATGGCTACAAGCTGTTCTTTTCGCATTGTAGATCAATGACTTTTACCAACGTTAGAAGACACGTTCACACAACGGACTGAACATTTAAGGCTTGATATTAGAGCTAGTACATGTAAACCGATTTAATTCTATAAATCATACATAACAGAGAGAACCTGTTTTTGACCAATTTTGTATCCCACCCATCTTGCTTCCTTTAACAGATAGTACATATAAAAAGAGATAGAGTCAAACGAGTAGGTCGAGTTGGAGAAGAATACCAGCAATGACCTGCAGTTGATCCATTGCACCTGTTTGTAGATATGTAAGAAAATGTATGCATTGTACTAAAAGTGTTTTCATCCTTAATAATATGCAGGATTTGATGTTTTACCGTTCTCTTGCGGTAGTAAATAACATAAAGATAAAGTTTCTATCCCTTCTTTTTACTTTTCGCATAAAAAACAATGTTATTTTATTTCAGAGCAACAAATATATCGCGTCTTTTGAGCAAATATTTTGAAAACTTATTTGAGGTTCAATTAAGTCCCACATTGCTCAGAGAGTAGAAACTGTCCTTGTTTACATATGGTGGTGTGTAGAGTAACAACAAGTTGCTATTGGTATTATTTACTAGCACTTAGTATTGTGGTTGATTCAGTTACCAACAAACAATGGTAAGTGCTCGTGAGTCATACAAGTTCTCAAACTCTTTTTATGTTAGTACACTATTTAAATTGAAGACAAATTGTATTGCTATGTAATTAGTACATGATTTTATTCTTAATTTCATAGTAGTAACATGCCAAATACTATTTAAATTTAATTTCATATTTAGTATTGTTAGTAACTCCCATCGATGAAATTGCAACCTAATGGCCGTTGGTAATTTGGTGGTTGGTGGTGGGCCTGGTGGCAGTTATTCTATTAGAGAGGAAGGTGTAACGACGAAGGGTACCTCGTCGTGCTGAGGTGACCCTTCGTCGAGCTTTTTCGTGGCTCGTCGCCACACCGATCCCCCTATTCGTCATGTCAATTTCGTAAATGTGAAATGTTGACGACGAGACCACAGTCAAATATAACCGTTGGGTTTTTATTTATAGCCATTTGGTTTGAAAAGTTATTTTTTTCTTAATCTTTATATAAACTCTCCCCCATTTAACAATTTTAACAATTATATTCATTCCCTAAAATCAAAAAAATACTACTAGAATGGCTTGTTCGGCTCCACACACTTATGATCAAATAAAAAAATTAGTTGCTAAACTAATTAAGGAAGACAACATTCGACAGAAAGCGATTATGGATTTAGACGATGAAATATGCAAGGATCTTCCAAATTTGAACTGCAGGAGGCATGTGGAAAATGCAAGGATCTTCCAAAAGAGTGGCGTGATCAGATAATCGAATTTTTGTAAAATGAATCGAACAAAGACGATGAAATACATGATGCTTTGGTTGAAGAAGACGTTAAAATCGAAAAACAGATGGATTCTAAAAAAGAATGGATTAGAGAATTTTAGTTTCGGTATTCTAGTTCTAATTTAAATAATGTTATTTTAATTTCAGTAATTTATTTTATTTTCTATGTTGTAATTTTAATTTCAGTAATGAATTTTCCAACGGCTATGTTTAAATTTGAATTTTCCAACGGCTATATTTAAAATAGGTTCCAACGGCTATATTTTCACTATAAATACTACTTCAATTTAGTTTTTTTTTCTCACACAAAACCATACTCTAAACATGTCTCAAGGAAACACTTCTGCAAACAAGAAACAAAACAAACGAAAAGCTACTCGAAGCAACCCATCGACACCGGAAAAGGTACCAGAGACAATCTCTCCACAACCTTACCCTCCACAACCTTACCCAAACATGATGGGTGAATCATCCGTTCCTACTATTCATCAACCAGAGAGCCCTGTTGAAGAATACAAGGTACCTGCTGAGTTCCGTCTTACTGAGGAACAAGAATATCAACTGCTTAATGATGAAGCATTATTACGTGAAGCATTAGCAGAAGAAGAACGGGAGAAACAAGAGTTGGCGAAGCAGATCAAGTGGGAAAAGACACGCGAATTCATCAAGAGATCGTGGGGTATTTCATCGGAATCTGATTCGGATCCCGAAACCGATTAAATTCCGTCGAACCGTACCGTATCGTATCGTTTTTAATTTTATTCCGTATTTGTAATTTTTATTTCCGTATTTGTAATTTTTTATTTAAGTGAAATAAGTTTTAGTTTGTGTGAAAATGAAAAAAGAAAAAACAAAAGATAATGGTGGGACCCAAATGAAGAGGGTTGGGTGTGTTGTGAGTGAAGGGGTATTTTGGTTAGTTGTGTTGGTGTGATGTGACGTTGAGTTGGCAGATGACTGGGCAAAATTTTGAGGGATTGACTCTTCATCACACCCTCCTCTCTTAGTGATCCCTATTCATAAGGATAAAAGTTTTTATATTGTTTGTAACTTTTTGCATAAAGAGCACAACATTTTATACCAGAGGCATAAAATTATTACTATGGCTCATGACACGTGAAGTGTTGCAATCCCACATTGCTCAAAGAGTAGGAATTGTGCTTCTTTATATGCAACATTACCCCAAAAGAGTATTATAGCGGTCCTCGTAATTACTTACTTTGTTGTAACATGTACAAATTATCAACTTTTTGGGGACGGGCAAGTCTTGGCATATGTAGGCATCAAAAACCTTGTTTGATATATGATATGACTATGACTATAGTCAATATCTACACTAAACTAGTAAATGTTGAACAACGTAAACACAACCATTACCTTTGTTTTAAAATTATAGTCCACATTTTCTTGTCAGGTTTTCCCAAATTAATTGTCCACTTTTAAAAATTGGTACAAAGTTTAGATCGAGATTATTACATTACTTTTAATTGAAATTATAATTATAAACATTAAAAAGGTTTTAATTAATTGGTTAAGGGTAAAATAGTCTTTATGTAAAAGTAAGAGAGAAAGTTTTAAATGTGATACTTTTCTTGAACTATGTGTTTTTAGTCGGTGAATAATCATTTTAGGACGGAGGGAGTAACAAACTAAGACAATTTTCTGTTCGTTCCGAATCCAGATAGTTCCGAATCCAGACAGAATGGGAATATACACATCTCGATGACCAAAGAACCGGATCGGAAGAGATGGTGCTTTTTCTTTCTTAATCACAATGCAAAGTACTATATTTATAGTAGACAATAATAACTAGTACTTCCTAAACACAAGGACATGATTGAGAACATTGGTAACTCTACCACTACAATACTAAACTTAAAGAGCGCACGTTATAGTTTCGTGTTGTGGATTGGTGTTACGGAAAAATAGGGTGCCACGTGAGCATCCCACTCCATAACACTATAACACTAGAAAAGTGGGGGTACGGTTAACACAAAAATTGTGGTGTTATAATGGTCTCACTTTTAATAAAAAAATAAAAAATAATTAAAAATAAAAATCCATAACGCGAGCCCACAACGCGAGCCATGATACAATTCTCGCGTCGTAGGCTCGCGTTTCATGCCACAACGATCCCGGAAATTGATCAAGATTTTTGGCTCGCAATAAAGCTAGGGTCCTGTTCGGGCAAGCTATTGATTCCATTACCGAACCAAACAATATTCTTCCCTTAGTCCTATCTATCCAATCTATCCACCAGCTCGGGAATAAATATGTATGGAATAGAAAGATTCCAACCCCCAAGTAAAGAATTGTTACAAATAATGAAGAAACTAGTAGATTTAAATATGAAGCAACGTATAGCGATCTTCACGTGACCGTACCGAAAATAGGTATAGCGATCTTCAGGAGCCCGTACCGAAAAATAGGTATACCCTCCCCATTTCGAACAATCCTGCTAAGAACTCGTTATTTTAGCTTTCCAAGACAATAGACTGCCATATCTCGCCTGCCTGGAACTCCTGAATTCACTCTTTAACTAGAGGAAGCGCCTAAAAGGGTTCCCGTAACCAAACCTTGCTTTTGGTTTAATATGGTATCGTTATCAATAGCTGTTTTTCCAGTTTGTCGGTCCCCGATTATAAGTTCTCGTTGACCATGGCCTATAGGCCAGCCGTTGGTGAAAGACCTGCATGGAGCCGAGCCCTTCTCACCTACCTGCTTTGGGGAGAGTTTGAACCCCTATCCCTTATGTTTAGGAGCGGGATCCGCTCAAGAACGACGGTCGAACGGGAGGGTACTACATGAAATGTTTTTTTATGCAGTTATAGGCATCTCTAGCCACCATATAAAGTCCTCTAGCAATTAGGTACACGAAATCCACAGGTCCCTCTAGAAGCCATGATCCATGGGACGCACAAGTCCCACTAACAGAAAGAGAACTAGACGACTCACCTGAGACTGTCCCTTGGCCCGTACGTCCTGACACAAGGTTAGAATTCTAGCTCTTCCAGATAGATCCAGATTCGCATCCGCCCATCTAAGAGATTCTTCGTGCCGGGTAGTGAGCTATGTGGAGCGATCAAAAAAAATGAACATATTCGAGGGTTCAATGTCACTATTGTAACTTCGGCCAACACACAAGATGAGACTCTTTTTGCGTAATTAGATCCTTTAAAGTGCTCGCAAGAGGTAGATGATCCCCTCCTCAAGCTCAAGATATGCTTCAAGCTCAAGATATGCTGCCTCCTCAAGCTCAAGATATGCTCGTCTATTTGGCTATCTCGTCCTTTCCTTTCCTTGTTCATAAGGCGGAATGCTCTAAAGAGGGTGCTAACGGCAGTGGGACTCCAGCGGGTAATAAGAAGCTTAAAAAAAAGCTACCCAACCTACTAGATCCTTTACATAAAAATAAGGGTAAGAAGCAATTTTATCCATCTCTGAATGTAGTGGAAGGCAGAAAAAGGATAGCTGAAAATGGGGAAAGTCGGGCTACTCACAGTGATTTACAACCAAACTGGCTTCGTCGTTTAGTGGTAACGAGTGTGCGCCCCTTTAGAGATAGGGGTGAGCAGCAAGAGCCCCTTGTATAGGGTTCCAAACCTACCTTCCTAATAAGAAGTGTGGGGCAAACGACGCCCTCTACTTCTACTTCTAACTAAAGGCGATTCGAAGGTGAATTATAGAACACCAAAAGCTGTGCTATCTTATGGACGTCTTTTAACCCTCCTACCGTTGGTAAAGCTAGCAGTCTAATAAAATTTCTGCATGTTAAGACAACACACTAGTACATTTTCGTTGACCACTGAGACTAACCCCACTCGACTCCCGGATCACTATGGTCGACTTTCGTCTCTGTTCTGATTCTATTGCTCCTCTTCGGAAATCAAGGGTCTTACCACGGAACTGAGGTGTGGCCTAGTAGTGACTGTGAGACTAATAGCTTAATAAGCTGCTGTCAGGCGTTGATACCCACCATTTTATGTTGCCAAATATGACGCTAAAAACTTACGGCGTGGCTTCTGGCGTTATAAAGTCGTGTTATACCCACGACTTGAGCCATGGGTTACAATACCCTGGCCTCTAAGAATATAAACTTGTAACTATATGCATGCAAGAACATAACTAGGACATGGGAGACCAAGTCAAGACTCAATAACTAAGACTAACAAATTAAAGAAAACTCACTATGCATTTAATCGTTTAATTGTTTATGAGTAATATTTTAAAAAGTTTAATTAGTTATGCATAATATCTTTAAGCAACTTGACATGGATTTTAGAGATAAAATTTGGCCATTTTATATACCATTGCATACAAAAGTCGCATGTGTTGCGATTGCTATTATTTTGTTAGCTTAACATGAGAGTCACGTACACGTTACATAAGTGCTCATCGTTGAGCAACAACTTGTATAAGATATTAACTTTTTATGAACATAATAAAAAGAGAGGAATAATCCACGTATTATTTCATTTTTTCAGCTAACCGATATGGAATAAAACTCACTGCGTGAGTTGCGGGGTTGTTTACTTTTTTTAGTGGTATCATTTAAAACTCTTAATATGCCTCTTAGTGGGAAGAGAAAGGTTTTGGTGTGAATGTGGAACAAGATGCTCAAATGGTTTGGGCCTACATTTGTTTCCCACTAAAAGGTTGCAAAAGAAAAAGAAACACATCACTTGTGGGTTATGATCATATCACTCATACAACTCACAAGTGAGATAAAAAAATGTGACTCATTAGCATTTTTTGAGTTGGGTCTCATCTTTTTTTAATAATTTGTGAGTGTTTGTGTGTATTTAGTTGGAAAGTTTTGAGCTTCTTAAATAAGTCATCTTATAAAATAAGTTTTGTTTGTCATGTAAATTCATAAAAATAATCTTATAAGTTATCGATCTTTATAAATCGTAGACTTAAAAAAAGGAGCTATAATTTTTAGCCTAGGACACCATAAATAAGTTATTTACTCATAAAAATATTAAACATATACAAAAAGGTATTTAATTACGAAGTATATCATTTTTAGTGATTTTACAATAATAAGCCTCAACCCCAACCCATTTTTCTTATAAGTTTATAAAAATACATAATTTTATTTTGGCTTATAATATAAGTCATATCATTATGCCCACCCATTTTGCCAAACATACTTCTTAAATTTATAAACAAACTCACTAACCACTTTGCGGGTACCATTTTACATTTTTTTCAAATTAATTTTTGGCTAGACAACTTAGAAACAAATATGCTATATAAGTTGGGGGTCAACGATCTTTTGAAAAGTGGCTCAATTATAAAAAGTGTAGGAAGTACTTAGGTCCGTTAGATCTTTTGACAATGTATTTATTGTTCTTCTTTCACATGGTACAAAAAAAAAGTCAATCCAAACACGCATTCTATCACTACCGAGAACACAACCAAAAATAGATCCATCACCACCAAGGTGGCTATAGGCGGCGCATGAAGGCTTTTCTTGGAATTAAACAACCTAATGTATAAA